>SNQJ01S0001195.1:202782-216565 GCA_010110895.2 Picea sitchensis
CAAAGTTGTCACTTTGATGTTTCCCAATACGTATTTTTCTCTTGAATAGTATTATGGAGTTCTTAAACAAGATTGTCTTTTTTTTTTAGGTCTTGGTTATTTAGTTGAACCAGTATTTTAAGATCACATTTTATGTAATCAGATTTTATGACATAATCATCTACCATATTAAACTTCATAACATTTTTATGTAATCAGATCCTCTAGGACACAATCATATTACCATATTAAACTTCATAAAATTCTAAAAATGGAACATCTCTTTTAAAACAAATTTTAAAAATGATGTAAACAAAATGAAAAATATGAATTCAATTTTTTTTTTTATAACACTCTATAAACATTTTCAAGAGTTTTTTTTAGCTTATTTCTAGGAGGAATATTCTAGTAATGTAATAAGATATTGCAAATTTGAAAGTTGAACCTTCAATGTTTCCAAATACTTACTCTTCTCTCAAATAGTATTATGGCGGGGGTCTTCAAGTTGCTTGTTTTTTCTTAGTTCTCCACTATCTATTTGACCAGTTGTTTTAAGATCAGCCTTGACCAATTGTTTTAAGATCAGCCTTTAAACAAAGATAGAGCTTCCATAATTGTAATCTTAGAATGTGAAACCCATCCATATAGATCATTACTTGGCTTTCATTCATAACATTCCTCCCTACTATGATGGTTCTCGACAAATGACCTTTTAAATGAAATGTCATAACAATCTCTTTTCCAATCTTGTGTCTTACATACTTATTCTTAGATCTGGTTCGGGCTAACATCCTTGCTTGGATAACCTCACCAATTTGTATCAATCTGTATTGCAGGCTCCTTCAAATATGGGTGATGCTGGTAAACAACTAACAAATACACAATTACATTGATGGGGGAGCATTATTATGTAAAAAAAAATCCCTAGTATTATTGGGCTACTGCTGGAAATGGATTGCTTCTCAAGTTATACCTTTTGATGATGCACAAAGAGTTAGTCTATCTGAATAGTGTCAAGTTGTCGGTATTCTTTTGCACAAAATATTTTTGTATTCTTCTGCACAAAATATCATTTTTTTTTCAATGGGAAGGGAAATGCCAAAGTGAATTGAGGTGGTTATGTTCGTGGACCAAAAGAGCATCTGATATTTGCAATGTTTTCTACATTCTCAAATTTCTAATCCTAAAACTCTTTTATAAAGTATGAGGTTTATAGAGTGCAAATAAAGTTTAGATGTTGATGATTTTTTGTAATTTAGATTATGTAGATTATAAATTTATAAATTATTCAACATTAATGACATTTTAAGGTTATTCTCAAATCAACCTAAAATCAAACCTTCACATAACACACACCTTTAAACCTTAAAAAGTTTTTTTTCACAGATATATCAACATAAATAACACACTTCTCACAATATTCAACAATTTAACGTCTCCACAACCACTCTTTAAAATATGCGACAACAACTCTGAAAAAATACATATGCAATATTAACATTTTTTTTAATTTTTAGAAAAAAATATGCAATATTATTATTATTATTATTAGGTTTTGTTCTGAAATAGATCCATTCAAAAGTATCAAACTTTAGGAAATATTTCTGAACATATGTATCATAAATAAAAGGCATTGTTAAAGAATTTAGTAAAAAGACATGGCATGTAAATCAATCCTGACCTTTCCAAAGAAACAACACAGGAAATCTTTTCATACTAAGGAACTTGACCTTTTTGAAAGAAAAAATGTAAGAAATCTTGTCATGCAAATGAAAAAAGAACGGGTGATTTTAAACCCCCCCTAAATTTATATGCATAATAAATGGGCAAATCCTCATGATACATAGGAAAAATAATATGTTTTATCAATAATATAATATGTATATAATTTGTTGGCAAATCTTTTAGTCAATTATATAATCTTGTAAAATCTTGGCAAATCTTTAAGTAAACTATAAAATCTTGTAAAATCTTATCCAATCTTGCACGGAATTATACAACCTTGTAAAGTCTTGGCGATTTTTTTGATAAAGTATAAAACCATATATAATAATAGAAAAATGTATTCATTAAACTATAATATACTCATTTTACATATTTGGAAAAAGAAACATAATTTGTTCATCCATTAGACAATGTTGCAAGCATCGGGGGTTGTGTTTGTCAAGGTTCTCAATGTACTCTCTTGCATATCCCTCTATCAGTTTTTTTTATATCTAATACATCAACATTCATACTGAATCCTAATCATGAGCCCATTTCAATTTAGACTCAAAACACATCAAAATAGTTTTCAAAAGAGGCTCAAAACACAAGGCATTCTCCTATCATAAAAACCTAGCAAATTGGTCGACATTTATCTTAGTCAAATTTCCTATATGATTTTGTCCTAACTTCATATTTTACATGTAATATGACCCTAGAACACCTTGTAAACAAAACCCTAGTTAATTTGGACATAGGGTTTGGATTTTAAGTACATAATGCATCAACACTCAACATTGTTTACCTCTCTAGTGTTGTTTTCATTGTTTTGAGTATTTGACATCTTAAGTCTATCCCTAAGGCTCCATGGATAGCTTATATGTGCACAAATATTTATGTCAAAGATAGTGTTACTCAACATTGTTTATTTCTCTAGTGTTGTTTTCATTGTCTCCAGTAATTGACATCTTAAGGCTATCCCTAAGGCTCCATGGATAGCCTATATGTGCACAAATATATGTAACAAAGATAGTGTATACAATGATCCTACCTTTCAAAGCACAGAGAGGTGGAGTTTAGATTAATGAAATTGGTGCAACTTTATTGTAGAGAAAACTATTGATATAATAATTTTTTTTAAACATGGGACACTTTGCAAAAGATTTTAAAGTATTGGTTCCTTCATCTGTAGAGATATAAGTATCAACACAATCACAACCTTTGCAAAGAAGACATCCACATTCTAAAATTACATGATAAAAAAAAGTCTCCCACAATAGCAAAATTATGGGAAAAGTTAAAAAATGAATCCAAAAATAATATAATCAAACAACAAAGTATATAATACAAATTACATAAATAGTGGAGGGCACATATGGTTGACTATATATTTTAATTATTTGGGTGTTGAACATGTCACATAAGTTTTCTGAAGATTATGAAAATATTTCAATCTACAATGATGTAATAATTGTAAATAAGGCATGTCCTTTTTACCCAATTCATAGATTCAAATAGACATGAGAAATAAGAAATGTTATGAATGCAACAACCATCGCTTTAATAGTTTTATCATCAACATGGTAGTCATGATTGTGCATTGTCCATAGATGTAATTCATTCTTGTAGTATGCTTTGACATGTAAATATCTCAATGTAGATGCAACATCATTATAACATTTTAATGATATTGGCGGAATAATTTAGATTGTCAAGTCAATTAATAATTTTAATCCCAAAGCTAAGCTATGGAAAACACATTTCACATGCTAGCTATCGAGCATTGTTGCTACATTCATAATAAATAATCTCTAAATGCTTCTAAACTAAGGTATGTCGAGTCATAAAACTTAATTTTATTTTTTAGGGAATTTTTTTATAATATATAATTATGGAATTTAAACATATTTAAATATAACATCAACTTGTGAATAGTCCAACAACACATTTTCACATTATAGAATTCCATTAACACTACCATTTGTTATTTTCTTATGAAAACTAAGTCTACCTCATGTTCATGTTGATCAAATTCATATTTAAATAAAAACTATGGAATTTAAACATAGTTAAATTTAACACTTGAAAACAAGTAATTCGTATTTTTATGAATAAATAAATGCATATTAGATAAACAAATAATTTAATTCAAAATGAAATTTTCATTTATTTTTATTTATTTTTATTTTTTATTTAATGTAAAATAAATAAATAAATTATTTTTGTTAAACCATCTAAAAATAACATGATAAAAATTCTTCTTCATTTTATAATAATCTAAAAATAACATAACATGATAAAAATTCTTATTCATTTTATAAAATACTTATTTATGAAAAAATCTCTATATCATCTTTCATATAAACTTTTAACAAAAATGTATTACCTTGTTAGACTATCTAAAAATAACGTAAAAGAATCTCTATTGACTAGTGCTCCTGATTCGTCCTAAAGGGTCTAATATGAACATAGATAAAGTTCAATCACCACAATCCATTGTTAGAGCAGTTATTATGAACATAGATAAAGTTCATTGTTACCACACTTATTATGTGGAGACTTCATTGTTATAGCACTTATTATGTATAGAGATAAAGTTTATTGTTACATAAAGTTCATTTTTTTTCCCAAGAGAAATTACTCGATTTTATATAAGGTATAAAAACATTTACAATATCTCTGAAGCCAAAACAAGGCCGAGATCACATGCGCCAATATAGGTCTGAACATGCAGTATAATGGGTGAAGCAGCCAGGCGAAAAAAGAGACAAAATATCCAGGAGCAATACAGCTAACGCAAATCTGAATATCACCATGCGTGATCGATATCAGTCGGGCGAAGACACGGCCCAGAGACACTAGCCTCCATCACACTGTCTCAAGATTGAATCCAAGCACAATCAAAAGAAAATGTAGCACAAAAGAAAGACCGATTGTCTAACTCCCAAGAGGAAAAACATCTCGATGATGAGAAATCCTGTCATCAATCCGGCACAATCAAATGAGAGTTGTATCACAGACGAGAGTCCGGTTTTGTCAATGGCCCATGGGGATAACACCTTCAAAAATAAGAAAGCCTGTACCCATAGCTGTAGAAACAGACAGGCGCAAAATGTCCCACAATGCACAGAGTGTAATCCGATGCAGCGATCTGGATTATACTTCGAAGAGGTTGTAGAATGAATGTGGACTGTCCAATCCTCTGTCACAGTGGTATATGGATAGTCTGCCCACCACTTGTCTGAGAGCTCTCTTGGAGAGAGCATCAGCTTTAGAATTGTAGGATCTGGGCAGATGTCTGAAAGAGATGTCTGTGAAGGAGCGAGCCAGCAGTCGAGTTTTATGTTTCCAGCCCTCAACATGGAAGGAATGGAGATGGCACGAACCATTAATCCAGTCGATAATTACTTTTGAGTCTCCAATAACCTGTAGATGATCTAGGGACCAAGAGGAAGCCAGCAGAAGTGTAGTCCATAAGCCAAGAAGCTCGGCCTTTGTATTCGTGCCCCTGTCACAACTTAGGGACCACTTTGTAGTCCTCCCCCGGTGAGATTTGAAGGTGCCTCCAGCACCACAACATAATCCAGTAGACTGTGCCGCTCCATAAAAAAAAACCATAGAGTAGCCTGCCGGAAGGATATAATTGACCTTTTTGTGTAGATGCGTTGAGTCTGTAGCCTGCTGCCAATGGAAAGAGACAAGTGTTCTATGACAGACCGCCCGAAGAGATGGGGAAGCATCCTCAAAGAGCACCTTGTTACGCTCTAGCCAAATGTGCCAACAAACTAGCACTGCCAGGGTAGGAGGCGCCTTTTGGACAGTGGACCAGGAGTGGAAACATTCAAAAAAAGAGACACCAGTCCAGAGGAAAGGGAGGGAGAAGTGTTGTAGGATGTGTTTCCAGATGTTTTGTGTAAAATCACAGTGTATAAACAGATGATGAATGTTCTCCGAGTCTCTTCTACAAAGGACACAAAACCCAGGTCCTTGCCAACCTCTTCTATGAAGGTTCTCCCAAGTGAGGATTTTATCATTAACACCGAGCCAAAAAAATAATTTAAGTTTTATGGGAAGTTGCCAAGACCAAAAACAACGAATCCACCAAGGTTGTGCCTTGGTCTCCCTGTCCACTAAGAGTGCAGCATATACATTCTTGGCAGCTACAGTCCCCGAGCCATCACCACCTGTCCATTGGAGGGTGTTCCGATCTGCTGTGAGGGAGAGGCCTGTGCACCTTAAGGCAGCCGTGAAAGTGTCCAGCTCCAAAGCTACGGGTCCGTCGAGGGCCAAATCGCTGCTGTGTAGCCAATAGTCTGGAAGGGGGGAGGCACAGTTTCCTTTCTTTGACTGAGCAAGGGAAGAAATGTTGTGAGATAACATAAGAGATCTGAGTTGTAGGGACAGAATAGAACAATCATCGAGGCCAATGAGTTTATCTCTGCCCAGCTTAATTTCTTTGCCCGATCCCGGACTCCATCGAAGCCAATGTAGGATCACCTGAGAGGAAGACACCAATCCCTTCCAGAAGGGAGAAGCCCAACTCTGTAAAAGATGTGGCTTACGAAGCCAAAAGGAAAGGGGTTTGGCACTTAAGTATTTGTCCTTGATGATCCGGTGCCAAATGTTATTGATGGAGATCGCTCTCCAAAAGGAACATGCCAATAATGCCTTGTTGAAGATACATAAGAGTTATTATGTAGAGAGACAAGTAACACACTTATTTTCTTTATCAAATTAATACAATTAAATTAATTTAGTGTAAATTTATAAATAAAATGGTATGAATTAATTATATTTATTTTTTAAATATTTTAAATAATATATAAATTAATATTTTAATTAAATGAATTTATCTTTTTAAATAATTTAGTTTACAATTAAGATAGTGTAAATACATAAATAAAATGATATGAGTTAATTATATTATTTTTTTTAAATATTTAAAATAATATATAAATTATTTTTTCAATTAAATGACTTTATTTTTTAAATAATTTGAAAATTTTATGATATTTATCATTCATATATATATATATATATATAAGGTTCACCATGATTAGAAGTGAGGTAGGTGGCATTAAGACCTTTAGTCCCAACCAATCATCTATTCCTTATAGATTAATATATTTTGATATTATTAACTTAAAAAGAAAATCTAAACTTTAAAAAATAATATATTTACTTAAGATAATAATAAAAAATGTTATAGTCATCAACATGTAAATTAATGATGATGGTGGTGGTTAACATTCACAGAGACCAAATTTGTTTTGTTCTACCTCAAAAAATATAAGCAATTACTTGATTTGCTTTAGATTTTTTTTCCTATTTTCAAAAAGAATTAAGATAAGCATTCCTAAATCACCATAGTTTTGATGTATGATCTCGTGCCATCTTACAACAATTTTAAACTCGACCTTTCCCAATTTTTCTTCTATAGGTTATAGGTTAAGTAACATAGTAATTGTCCACATAAGTAAGAAAGATTATTAGAGTAGTAATAGGATTAAGAAAAATATTGATGTGAGAGCAATCAAGAGTTCTAGATAGGTTCTTTCCGGTCCACACACGTTTCATATACATTTATTGCTAGGAGGTAACATGGACTTCACATGGTAGAACTACATGGAAACAACATAGACATCACATATTTTGTAAACACCAGTATTCATTGATGTTCTTAACAAGGTATCATCAGTGTCTCTTTACTCTTAATACAACAATCCATCGCTATGTGTAATATCCTTTATGTTCATATGTACATTTCAAAGTCATCCCCACACCAAGATCTCAACCATATTCTCTCAAGAGAACAACTGACACATGAATATTGCTTGTGTTTAACTTTTAATTAATATTACTTGGAAACAAGAACCTTGTTTCTCCTTGAAAAGTCTTATGTATACATTTAGAAATCAAATATAGCAATTCTTAACTCTTTGCACGATCATTTTAATACATTATTCATGGAGCCTATTCAATAGATCCTCTATTAATTTTCCATAAGTCATCCAACACATTTCTTTTATCTTCGAACAACTTATCGTCGTGATTATTACAATAATGCAAATAGGAATAATGCCACTTCAGTAACTCACAACTTATGCTCTGATGTCATTCCAAGCGGAACAATCCAACCTGTACACAGGCCCCATCCTCAATACTTACTTTCTAATGCTCCATCGTACTTGTAAACTTCGATTTAGATGGGTGTGGACGATAAGAACAAATATATCAACCACCTAACGAGACATGAAAAGTACAGAAAATTTATGTCGGTCCATAAACTAATCAAGTGAATGCGGAATGGGTTGGGAAATATATATAAGGATAGGAGGATGATAAGAACAAAAAACATAAAAAAAACCTACCTACCAAATCCAAATCCTTGTTTTCGTCGGTTAACCCCCCGCTACCTTGGAAGTTGAACAAATCACCATTCCTCCATTTGCATCCAAAGTGAACCCACGTTCTCACATGACACGATATTGAATGGCCTGCATTCCACTTGCTTTGAATGGCCTGCATTCCGTTTCCCAAAATTTTATCGTCTATCGAGCAAAATTTAATGTGTATTTAAGTAGGCATTGATGTACGCCCCCATCGTCCACAGACTTTTTTCCACGAGAAAAAATACTCTTTATATTCATAAGGATATAAAAATTTACAAAAACCGTCTTCTCGGAAGGCAGCTCTCCTAGGAAGAAATGCTTAATGCTTGGATCTGTCATGACTGTCAAGACTATCAACTCAAATTCTCATCTATGATCGGCTTTCAGTTCAAAGGATTTTCAGAATAAAACTGAAGATGACAAATCAAAGCTTTATCTTGATGGCTGGTCCTTCATTTCCATCCTCCCATATTGTAAAGCAGATATGGCTTGATGGAAGATGCAATGCTTTTTTTGAAAGGGTATCCGCCTCGCTGTTTTCCTCTCGAAAAATGTGATTGAAAGAGAGATTTCTAAATAGTAATGTAGCTTCTTTGGTTCTCTCTTTCCAGCATTCAAGGACTGCTACCTGGAATTCAGCAAGACCATTCAGCCAGTTGATAGTAAGTTTAGAGTCTCCAAGAAGTATTAGCTCATCGGTGTGTCGGCTTGCCAGGACGAGAGATGCCCATGCACCTAAAAGTTCTTCCTTCATGTTTGATCCTTGTCCTCAGTTCAAGGTCCAGCGAATGCTGGTGTGTGGGTTTAGTACAATTTTCCCCCCGACTCCACAAAGAGTGCCTCCTTGTTGTGAGGCTTCGTCGAACCAGGCTACTTTCCTGTCAATTGGGAAGACAAAATTGTGCCGAATGGGGGGCAGAGCCTTTATGATATTACTAGAGTTTGTTGCTTCGGCAAGAATGTGGTTTGATATTCTTTGTATAGATGGCGTCCTCTCTTTAAAAATTGCTTTGTTCCTGGCCTTCCAGACTTGCCAGCAAAGGTAGACGGGGAGCATTTTATGATTATTGTTATCATTAAACCAATTGCGAAAGCATCCTTGAACACTGGTACCCGACCATGGGGAGGTGAACTTCAGCGCCGATGAAAGGTTAGTCCAGATTGATCGTATGAAGGAGCAATGATTGAAAACATGGAGCGTAGTTTCAATGGAGAGTTTGCATAGGATACAACGGTTCAGGCCCTCCTAGCCACGAGCTTGCAACTTTTCCCAAACTAATAATTTGTTTTCGATTAGGAGCCACGCAAAAAGTTTGAGCTTCAAAGGACAATCGTCCCTCCAAATCCTCTGTCAACAATGTAATAGATAATGATGTTTATGTGTTTCCATAGTAACTCTCCTCTGGCAGCTGTTGCAAACTTGTAGAGAAGTTACAGAATGTCGACAAATGCATGTTATTATCCTAAAGAAAAAAGGGCTTGAGTAGTACAGATGGATGAAAATGGAGGTTGAGTGCATCAGATGACAAATTTACTCGTTCTAGCTCTGCATTAAATCCTGGTAACCAGTTGGAGGCTTTTGAATGCATTGGACAATTACGAGATGGGGTAACTAAGATGGGGGTTGAGTGTATCACACGACAACCTTCCCTTTCCATGGATTTAATGCACTCTCATGGACTTCTTTCTTTGTTTTCATGAACATGGAATTTTGTTTACTTTCCTGTATGCGCAAATGGTTGCATGGCTGGTCTGAATCAATACTTTGGCACGGTTCTGAATCAATTATGGTCTTCTCAACTCTGATGCAAGTGTAAATCAATTGTGTTTCTTCATTACAAGTAAATTTCTTACATTTTCTTGCTTTGTTCCTACTCTTTATCTCTTTAATTACATATTCATACCATTTATGCCAGATTATGTATCCATTTGAAATAGGAAAAACACTCACATAGCTTGAGCTCCCCTGAAATATCATCTAGTCCTAGTTTTGTTGGGCTCCCCCAAAATATCATTGGAGCCCCTGTCAAATATTCTGAAGTCGATAGGAAAGCTCGAGCACATTGAAACTATGGTTGTGTGTTGTACAAAACCAAGTAATATTAATTATGAAAATTCCCAGATGAGTTATGTCATCTGTGGTCGTTGAAGAGCTTGGTGTTAACGGGTTTCACACAAATGGAGTCATTTCCATAATCCTTCAGGGATTTAACAAACCTCGAACACATCCATCTGCATTCATTTGAGAGTTTGGAGAAGCTTACGAATTCCTTCGGGAATTTAGTTAGGCTTCAATTTCTTGATTTGCTTGGTTGTCATAACTTTACCATGTCCACCAAAACACTTAGAAATATAAGAGCGCTTGAATACCTTCGACTTTCCAACTATTCCAAAATTGAAGTTTTACCTCCCCAAATAGTGAATCAAAGCTTTTTGGAAACACTAGATTTGTCTGATACAAATTTGAAATCATTGCCAAGTTCAATTGGAGAACTAAACAATTTTAAGTATCTCTCAATAAAGTGTTGTAAATATTTGGCGGAGATTGGAACCTTAAAAATGAAAAATAAAAATACATAGAATTCCAAATAAAATGAAAACATAAGACATTTCATGAAATCTTATCAATCTTTGATATTAATATATAATTTACATAGTGGATTTGTATAGGTTTTTATTACTTCTTTTAGAAGATGGAAAAATCTTATCAATCCTCGCCCACATAATTGACCGCTTGATGCATGTGGTTTAACCTTCGAATCACCAACTAACCACCGTCTACATTGACTCCAACGTTGTTTTTGTTTCATCTAATAAATACGGACCCCAACCAACAAAGTCCGCTAACTATTACCATGCTTACTTTTCTCTTCATGGATTCCAAACCTCTCTTAATTCTAGTTAGGAGATTACTCAGTCTGTTCAATGTAGATTTGGTGTTTTTCCTTTGCTAATTGGGAATTCCAAGAAAGATTTGGCGGAGGTTGTATAACAAAGCTTCAATGACACTTTCTTGACCTAAAAGATGCGGTGGATTCGCTAATGAAAGAGCTATAACGGAGAGAAAATTTACCAACTCGAAAATTTAGGCTCGGTATTTTCATTTAGCAGTAACTTGTTGCAGATTTCGGCTTCTGTCTAGAGCATTTTTACATTTCTTGACCGATAAAATTTGACTTATTTTCCTTCTTTTTTTCTTGTTTTGCATATCAGGCATAGTGCTCCAACTATTTTTCCATTTCTTGCACTTTTTCATGTATTAATTAAAAAGTTTGAGTCGCTTTTTATGTTGCTTTCGGGTTGCTCGCATAGTGTCTGAACAATTTGAGTCTTGTTATTGTTCCTTTCTTCTCTCTTTGTTTTATATGTTAAATCTTAGTTGGTTTTCCGGTTGCTTTTTCATTTCATATATTTTGTAAGTATTTTACCTTTATAGAATTTTTATTTTCATCCATTTTGTAAGCATTTCTTGTTTGTTGCTTTTGCATTTCATTACGTTGTGGCAACTTTTGTGTTTTATTTGTGAAATTCCTGGTTTCATAATTAGACTTCATACGAAATGGCAGAGTTTCTACTTTAAGTATATTACTTTTGTTATTGAACTTTCCGATTTTCAATCGTTGCTTCTTGACCAAAATGTATAGGCTTTTGGATTTTTTGAAGCAGGGACAACTGCATGAAGAACTGAAAATTGATTGCATCTCAACCAATAGACCTACTAGACAAATGTTTTGCGATTGCATCTCAACCAATAGACCTACTAGACAAATGTTTTACGAGTTCCTTACCGATCTTAATGACTATCACTTTCTGTCTCTTTCAACTTTACGAGTATTAAACAATCAACGACGACTGGTACTTATGTTAGTATTATGCAATTTTATTAAAAACTATGTCTTATAGATTAGTTATAATTTTCCAAACAATTTCTTTAATTTCATTCGTTATCTTTCCAAATTCATATCTTGTATATTTAATAAATACTCGTTTAATGCTTGTTAATTGATTTACCTTGTTTTTAATAACTTTATTGTTTTTCATTTATTTTATACTTAATATATACACATCACAATATAAACATCTTGTAGTCCTTCTTTTCATTACACTTGGCTTGAATATGTTTATATCCAACATAATATGTTTTCTTCTTACTATATACTCATATATTGATTTCACTTTACTTTAATTTATTCAACAATTATATTTTACTTATATTAATTCCATTCTATTTATATTTAACTTTAAATGCTATACCTATAAGATTAGATTTTATCGTTTTCAAATCTTCATGCAATAGGGAAATTAAATAGTTCTTATATTACTCTTTATTGCTAGATTGATGGACACATTACAGATTAGCACTTGGAACTGCTATTCAATATCAGGATCTGATGGGTGATAAATGTTATCTTATGTTAGGAGTAAGGGTTGTGTGGATTTATGAAGCCCCCCTTACACATCCCAAGTTAGATGGTAGACTGAAAATGGACATTTCTTTGACCCCATTTAATGAGGGACCCACCATCAATTATATACACCAATACATTTGATAATTACTAGACCTTTATACTTAGACAACTATATACAACAATGCGTTATGAAATTACTAGCCATTTCTACTTCAACATTTTATCCATTTCCAAAATCACTCACCATTTTTACTTCAACATTTTATCTATTTATGAAATTAGTCACCCTATATACTTCTACATTTTATCCATTTTGTTTGTGTTATTGCTTTACTTTAAACAATTTTTATTGCTCATTTACTTATAGCAATTTATTTTACATAATACATGTATTTAAACTAATTTATGAAATTACTCACCCTATATACTTCTACATTTTATCCATTTTGTTTGTATTATTTCTTTACTTTAAACAATTTTTATTGTTCACTTACTTCTAGCAATTTATTTTACATATTACATGTATTTAAAATAATTGTACTAATTAAATTTGGTTGCTCACCCTTATACACACACACACACACACATATACATATGCACTTTTTTTCTTATGTATTATTTTTTTATATTGTTATTTTTCCTTCTTATTCTAAAAAATTACAACACGTCTGGACCCAAATAAATGCTATACAATTTGCACACACCATCTTTTGGATGACTTGCATCTACATAGAAGACAATTCCAAATCAAAGTTATCCATCCTGGAAGCAATAATATTTCCAGACCAAAAATAAAAGAGGAACTCGCACACAAATACAATATTTCAGATAGACGAAAAGTATTCATCTCTGGCTTCACAACAAATGGTCCATTCTCTATAGGTTTTGGACTAATCTATGACAACGTAACGGACACATTGAAACATGAATCAAAACAATGTTTAGCTCAAAATGGTCTTAAAGCTTATCATGACAAGAATATCAAAGAGTGCAAAACTAGAGCTAAAAAAATCAGTGGGCTTAAGAAACACAACTAGCTACTCATCTTTTTCTATTTGTATAGTTTTCTCCAAGATATGTATATCATGGTAGCATCATATATGAAATATCTAGCTACTTATATTTTTCTATTTGTATAGTTTTCTCCAAGATATGTATATCATGGTAGTATCAAATATGAAATATTTTTCTTTCCCTACCATGCTTTATTTAGACTAATATGTATATCATGGTAGTATCAAATATGAAATATCTAGCTACTCATCTTTTTCTATTTGTATAGTTTTCTCCAAAATATGT
>SNQJ01S0001195.1:216575-227232 GCA_010110895.2 Picea sitchensis
GGGTCTTTAAACAATGTAACTACCCCAATTCACTTCGGTGTTTCCTTTCCCCTACGAATGGGAATGCCGAAGTAATGGTTGATTTTTATATTAACGATATTTGATATAAACTATGTGGAAGAAAGAAGAAAACAAATGAGTATTAAAGGAATGTGTACAAATTTCAAGCTTAACCTTAATGTTATGTTATGTGTTTTTCATCTTAAATCAATGCAAAAAAAGTATATGAAGGCTATTGTGGTATGTGAAGAAATGTACGAAATAGGAAAAGTGAGTTGAAAATTTTTAAGGAATAAAAAAGAACATGAAAATGTGTGCTAAATATATTAAGAAACAAGAAGCATCCATGACATATGAAGGACAAAGAGATGGAGTAAATTTAGTCATATGAGAAGAGTAAGAATGGGTTACAACGTGAAACCATATAAGCTTGCTTCCACTAAGTGCAGTATTTGAAAATGCATTATAAGAAACCAGATGAATCCATGAGGATATGAAGGAAAAAGAGATGAAGTACATATCATAGAGTTATGGGTTATAATAACAAAGCATGTAAGCATGCTTCTTCTTTTTTTTTCTCATTGCAACAAATGTCCTATCTTGCATTTTTGCATAATGGTCAAAAGAGAAGAAGGGGGAGATGCTCAAACCTACTAATGATTTGACGTGTGATATTGCAGTGAAGGTTAAGCCTTGCCGTTCAACCTTTCCAATGTCTATGGTTGCCTTGGAGAGTGTTAATCCTTGGGATTTATGTATAGTCAAATCCCATGCCATTTTGAGTGGGATTTGTTTCTTATTGCCACGTTTAATGGGTGGAATTGGTATTTTGTCCGGGTTGACATACCGAGATATGTATCAAACTCCACAACGACATATGTTGGAAATATTGGAGGGTTGACTCCTTATGTGTAGGCAATTTGAGTGACCAAGCCTAGTGATCCATTAACCAATCCTGTTTGGATCCATAAATTGCAGGTCAACATAACACATTGGCCAATGCATAACAAGATTTCTTGTTCTAATTGATGGTAATCATCTTCCTTAGAGATAGAATAGCCAAGGCGTTCTGCGATGCAGCGTGCCATTGACCTATTCAAGGATTGAATCATTTTTTTATTATGTTGGTACAACAAGATGGTACACCAAAGTATTTGTTGTAAATAGGTGTATGGCCACATCGAAGTCTTTGCATTCCATTGTAGAAAAGTATGTATTTGTATGGGATTGAAGGATCTCCCAATATTCTTGTAGTGGAGTTTCATTTTGGATGTTTGTCAATAGGTGATGAAATTGGACTTGTTGTATATCCTTCCCTTGTTGGCGGAATCTTGTTTGCAAGGTTACAATAGTGGTGAAAGAGTTCCAAAAATACCTTCCTGGTGTTGCACATGGATACAAAGGTTTATCCATAAAAGGCGGGAGCTGACCTAGATCACCAACAAGAATTATAGAGCAATCAACGAATGGAAAATTGATGGTTTCTGGAAAGGATTCACGTAGACGACTTTCAATCTGCACAAATAGTTTAGGCCCAATGAATCTCATCTCATCAATGATGACATACCAGATATGTTTCATCACTTCCTGGAACACTGCCAATGTTTGTGTTTGCAAAGGTTGGAAATTTTTTATTGGAATCTTAAGTGTTGAATGTATAGTGGTTGCTTGTATGTTGAAAGATGCAACTCTAGTGGGAGAAAGAAGTTGTATTGAACTATGTCCATATGGATATTTTCGATTCAAATAAGATTTAATGCAATTGATCAGATAATATTTTTCAGTGCCAGTAGTTCCTTGGATGATCATCATTAGTGGTGCTTTTTTTTCTTTTTGTTGTTAATGATGTAATACTATATTGAATGTATGATATTGTTTGTGTGACAATGTAGTATACCCTATATTGATATGTTCATGCCTTTGTAGCACATCCATACAAGGTCGATTGGTTTCAATGAACTGTGTTGCATAAGTAAGAACTGCTTCTGGAATGTTTGGGATGTTCCAACAATAGTTGGTGTCAAAGTCACGATGTCCAATAATGTCAAGCTCGTTGAAATCTATATTGGAACTAGGGATCAACCTTGATAATAATTCCCACTCATTTATCTCCATGCCGGGATGCATATTTGTATCATTTTCTTCAGCTTCATCTAGTGGTGGTTCTTCAACATTTGCAAGGGAACGATCTAGATTCCATGTATGGTAAGCTCCTTTTATGTTCTGCCAATTGTGTATGATAGTATCTCTTGAGAGGCCTATGTCAATTGCAAATTTACTGAATGGTTTGTATAGTAGCAACTCACTTCAACATAATTCTTCAAAGGATTTGGAATCTGGTGTTGGAATGACTGTGAAGCGTGGCCAGATAAGGACAATTACTGGAGATCTCCTTCGTCGCCAAGGGTTAATTTTTCGATGGCGACTATATGACCAATATTTTTCAATTTCAATGAGAGGGAGAGGTTTAAGGCAAGGAGGTTGAGTGACATAGGCATCAATGAAGGTAGATCTAGATAAAAAATCAGATGGATCTTTGGAGACTCGACGAAAGATATGGTGACCAAATTTTAGTGTCATGAAAAGACGACTACATGTGACAAGGGGGAGTTTTTGTAGCATATGACAGGTTTCCTGGGCACCTATATCTCGGTCGACTATAGATTCAGTGTGAAAACATATATAGGCAAATGAAGCAGGATCTGTTGGAATCAATGTATCTGTGATTCTAGTCAGCATATGATGATAGCTCTCTGATCAACTGCTTTAGAAGCATATTTGGAAATATATTTCATAACTACATGATAGGAGATGATAAGTTGACAATCCATATTTTATTTCCATACTGTTAGTATGTCAGGGTTATGGATGTTTAGACGATCATCATTTGTGGCAGGTTCATACTTTTTTTTACCAGAAGCATCAGAAGAGAGAAGAATTAGACTGTAAGTTCCATGGGAAATTATATCTGCATTGGAGCTTGGAGGCTTTCATACTGAGACATGTTGTCTTTGTGAACTTTGTATGGCATTGTACCTGATTGAGGAGCTCTATGTAGTCCTTAAATGGATGCGAAGTAAGGAGGGTTGTTGTATTGTTTAAATAAGGGTCATCCTCAATGCATCGGTGCATGTGTAGATTTGTAGTATGGTCATTTTGGGGATTCCAAGATGTTACATATTTTTCAAAGAAACCCTTAGCATAACTTATTTGTATGGGGTCTTCCCAATTCAAATTTTCCATTTCTGGAGCACCTTGTAACAATAAGAAACCATGAATATGTGCGGAGCCTTGGTGTTGCCATTCATACCTGCATGGAAATCAATAATAGAATGTTAGAGAGATGTACAAGCTGTATGTTTTACCTAGAATGAGTGGGGATAAAAGTAAGATGTGATATACTTGTACCAAAAGTCTTGAGTATGGAAGTATTTTTTAAGCATTTCCTGATGAAATATTTCAAACCTTTTATGCATGTACAAAGCAACAGTTTGGGGTCATTGAATGACATTGCAGGTCCTCCATTGTTGACGTAGAAGTGGATTTGAAGATGGAGAGGTACCCATTACAACATGCAAGTCTAGCCATTTTGTGTCTGTTGCGCTGAGTGTGAAAAATAATGTGGGGCACCCTAGTTGTGTGATCATTTCTATCAATTCTCTTCTACGAGAATTCCAGTGTGCTTTAGTCCCTCGAAGTTGTGCACCAAATCGCATAACATGCTCTGGTAGTTTATTGGCAAGTAAAGTTTGTATGTGGGAGCGGAGGGCCTCAATAGTGGTTGGAATGTTGTTCTCTTGGATCTTCTTTACAAACATTGATGCACTTGATTTACTGTGATGGCGCATGATGAGGTTGTACAGGAAGTAGTGAAATCTTGGGTGGCTACCAAATCTATTGTCATGATAGTGCATCAAGTGGAGTGCATATTGGTCAATGCAGATGTTTTTTTTTGTGGTTGGCCATGGACTGCATGGCCAGTTGGGAATAGAGAAGGAAATTCCATATCAAATAATCCTTCGATAGTATATTCATTCACTGGTGTTGCACCTATTTGTGGCCATTCAAGTAGATTTAATGGGGGACGATTCATTTTGGATAAAATGATTGATTTATGCCAGTTCTCGATGCATATTAGGCAGGCAGAAGGCAAATGAAGTTTGGTTTTCAACAAAGTTTGGAGCATTTTGAGTTGTATATGAAATATCAGAAGAAATGGTGCAGAGTCGAGAAGAGATGTTTGTAGGTAAAACAGGAAGTGAAGCAATTGAGGTGTGGTTGAGTTGGACATCTTTGTAATATCTATAATTTTGTATCTTGTAGAGAAGTGCATTCATGATATGAGATTTGGTCACATAACAATCATATGATTTTCCCTCGATGCCATGTCTTCTAACTATTAATATGTCCAAATATTCAAGGTTGTGTGGGAGGTAATTAACAATTGTGTTAATGTTTTGTGGAAAACTAATAGTGTGACCACTATATTTGTATTGGCCACCCTGAGCATGGCTAACCTGTAATAGCGGGCTCACTCAAGCGATGAACATTTCTTCTACTTGGGTGAGAATTGATAGGACAAGGGGTTGTTATCTAGGATCCATATTATTCCATTTAGAGAAGAGGTGGCCATTAGGTTCCTTGTGGCAGTGAGAACAAATAAAACCATCGAGTGACATGGTTGTATGAATCCCAGGGTAAGATTCCATACAAGTATTGCAAGTATGTATTTTTGACAAGGCATTGATATGAGTACGAAATGTTTGAGTAATATGGGAAAGGGATTGGTGTTGAGTAGGTTCAAATGGGAAATCCATTGAAAGGTGATTTCCCTTGGATCTTGCAACTCGTCTATGCTTATTTAGTTCATCTTTGTGATTTAAATATTATTTGCGATGTTTTTCATTTGCTAGGGTATTTAGTGTAGATGTAATACTATTGAGTTGGTTGGTGAGATTGAAGTTGAGGTTAGAGGAGGTATGGGAGGTATTGAGTAAAGGGATGTTGTGAGTAGTTGAGGGCAAAAATGGTAATGATGGGTTTGTTTTTGAAGTTGATGGAAATTTTTTTGGTTGCATAATGGTTTGTGAAAGTGGAAGATGGATTTAATTTGGATGAGGTAAAAATGGTGGTAGTATAGTTTTCATTTGGGTGAGTCCATGAACTTGTTTCCTAACTATTGAAGATGTGTAGAATGGTGTAGTAGTATGGGTAAGTGCTTGGTGTTGAATAGGATCAACTGTAAATTCCATGGAAGGATACTTTTTCTTGGATCTTGTGAGTTGTCTATGTTTATTTAATTCATCTTTGTGACATGCATATTGTTTGTGGAGCCTCTCTTGTTTTAGGGTGGCTGGGGTAGATGCAAGACTATTGTGTTGGTTGGTTACATTGAATGTAAGGTTGGAAAATGTATGGGAGTTCTTGGAGAAAGGGAGGGTATCATCATTTTTTTCTTGTAGATATGGCAAACATGGATTTTTTGTTGAAGTTGATGGAATGGTGTGTGGTTTAATAATGATGTTTGTTGGTTGAAATTGGAATTGTTTTAGATGAGGTAAAAATGCAAGGAACATATTTTGTAATGGAATGAGTTGATGGCTATGTTGGCCAATTGGTGCAAATTCTTCGAGGTGGCCACTGTGGAGCTTATGATATTTATCCAAATGAAGTTATGTATCTTTGAGTTGTTCGATACTTTGAATTGTGAGTTGATCATGTTTCTATACAAACATAACCATTGATTTATAATACATATCAACATATCTTTGAAAGGTATATTGAATATTTGAAAAAGCGTATATTGAGATAATTAAATTTATAAGTAGAATATATATTAACAAAACAAATAGTATAATGAGTTAAGTGAAAGTACAAATGATAAATGTAACATAAAAAAAATGAATATAGATACATGAATTAAAGAAACAAAAGAGTGTATACAAACATAATATATAGTAATATTAGTATACAATGATAGGAATAGTAATTTACAATTTTAAGAAAGTGTAAGAATAATATGTAACCCTTGATTATTGAAAAAAAATCATAGTATATAGAAACGAGAATATACTTTAGAAACCAATTTTAAGAACATACTATAACTATTGATTTTCATGAAATTGTTATGATTTTTAATAGAAGACAATTTATAATTTCCACTTGTAAAATTTGTTGAAACACAATATATATATATCTATGAAAGATATGGGTTACAAACGTTGATGTCACACATGGGATGTATATAGTAAAGTAAGGTAGTATTGCAAGTATTGTCAGAATGAAAAGCATGTGTACAAAATATATACAATATAGAGAGTGGTGGCATACATATGTTGTATCAAAAAAAGAAAGGTACTATGTTAAGTCATTGCAGGAATAAATACATAATAACATTGTTTACTTTGTATGAAGAGTTGTAGCTAGTGGCATTTTTTCTTCCCCTCTAGTTTGGTCTCGACTTTGTCTGATGCAATAACAATGGATTGTACTTGTTTCTCATTGCCAAATGTGTCTTCATGTATCAACAATTTGAAGATGTATTTATTACAGAACAAGTTTCCAAAAAGCTATGTAGTTTCAGTATTGTTCTCATCCTCTGTGAGTGCATATAGTTGCCTACCAGGGATTCCAATAAGCGTTTCTGCTACTTCTTGGAATGCAATAACATTGGTTGTTCCTGTATGGTACTCCATTGTGAAGTGGAACATGTACCTTTAATCACATTAAAAAATAGTTTGGTTGCATCTCTGACAATGCCACTGTCCCTCTTCAGTTGTAGTAATGTTTTTGTTGCATTGGTGATTATTAAAAAGGAGAGGGAAAGAAGTGTACCAACAATCATCTATTTTTATAGAAGTGATACTCGCCTCAACCAAAATGTAATATGGATGTTGATGATCTCGACCAATCCCTTCCTTTTCAACGTCAACGACTGTCTTCTGAACAGAGGGGTGACCACCAGAGGCACCATGTGTAGAGAAGGAGTGATATTTAAGGGTTGTGCCTTCTTTCCCAAACCAAGTTTTTAAATCATGAGATTCTTTGATGTTAGGATTGATGGAAAGCTAGAATGTGAAAGTTGTACTAATCGATCTCCTCTTGAAATCGCTTATTCTTCCAGCCTTTATAGAAATCATTGGAAATAAATTGGAAGTTGAATTTTTTTGGAGGCCATATTTATTACAAAACACTCCCCATAATGTAAGGTCAACACTACAAGCTGACATGTCCTTCAATTCAAGGGTTCTCTTTTGGGTCTCAATGCCATTCTTCCTTACTATGGTGGTTACTTGACTAATAGATATAGCAAGACCACGGATATCAACAACAAAGTTAGTAGGTAAAGTTGATAGCTCATTGATAGGAGCAAACTTGAAGTTGTGGTTTGCAATTAAATGGTCATCCTCATTGGAGAGCTCTATAACTAAGGTATTATCTAGAGTGATTTCCCATTTGTTTTCTAAATGCTTGTATTTTTTGTTTATAGGTTTGATCAACCCTCTAGAGATTACATAAACTTTACCAATTTGTATTGAAGGGTGGAAATGCAATGCCTATGTATTAAAGCAAAAACTGCAGATCTTGGTATTTTCATTGTCAAGTACATCAAAGCTAAATACTTGACCAACTCCCTTGGAATTTGTGAAAGTGCGTATATCAAGCTTTGAAATGATTCTAGCTTTGATGGTCCATGAATGCATGTATGCATTCAAAGAGTTGATAGGGATTATGTTTTGAGGCATGACATTTGTTTGTAATGTCTGCATGGTAGAATGATGTACATTTTTGTGTTGTTGTGGGTCGCCAAGGATGTAATCTTTTAGAGATAGAACCAGAATATCAGTAACTATAACCAACCTGCAAAATGGAAGAAATTATGGTAGGTATCAATAAGGTATTGCAAAAACATTAATTAATGAAAAGCATGTAAAAAGATTGTATGTGATAATTCATACTTGTTGTGTTGGGTAGATCTACAAGTGAAGTTGTTAAGTTGAACCANTGCAAAATGGAAGAAATTATGGTAGGTATCAATAAGGTATTGCAAAAACATTAATTAATGAAAAGCATGTAAAAAGATTGTATGTGATAATTCATACTTGTTGTGTTGGGTAGATCTACAAGTGAAGTTGTTAAGTTGAACCAGTGAGCCATTTTCAATTTTTCCTGATGTGAAATAATCCACAAGGCTTGAAGAAAATATGCTTTGTACAATATCACTTCCATCAGAGAGGAGTACAATATATCTTTCTGTTGCACTTTTTTTTAAGTCTAGAACCTCTAGGATAAGAATGGATTCTTCTTCACCATTTTGGATTTTTGTTACAGCGTTGTCTGTTAAGATAAAAGACATTGTCTTGGAATGTGTTTTTTTCGGAAGAGGTATATGATGAAAATATATACTTTTCTACAGAGAACATGTCCAAATGAATATATTAGTACAATTAGATATATGGATATGAATGTGAGCTATGAAAGGAATATATTGTATATATGATTATCATTACACAACACGTGGAATAAAAGGTGCCCACATAGAAAATTTCCACATGAATTTATTAGTACAATTAGATACATGGATATGAATGTGATCTATGAAAGGAATATATTGTATCTATGATTGTCATTATACAACATGTGGAATAAAATGTACATCTATAAGCTTTGGTAATTTATAAAGTAGCTTGATGGTGTAAATATCTGAATGGCATAACTTAGAAATATTTTAGTTTGTGAATGACATATATCATAAATTGGTTTATTGTATGTTTAATATGTAAGTAAGATTTCAATAGGCATCCACATTAATAAATTTGTTGGAAATTGTATTTGTGTGTTTGTATTAAAATGATTTTTTTTGTTTGTTTTTAAAATGTTGTGAGTTAATAGTTTGTAATAGTATGAGAGTGCATTATTTATTGAATTATTTTATTGTATTCTAGGAGAGTAGTTATACTAAAACCAAAATGCATATTTCACAAATTTTCATTAAGTAGAATGTATTTAAATATTGAGGTAGCACATATAAAATAATATTAGTTTAAATTAAATATGAAGGTAGCACATTAAAATACATATTGGTTTAAAAAGAATAAAGAATGGTACAAGTGAATAAGTGAAGAAGTGCTTAACATGTTAAAGTAATAAAAAAAGTATACCCCCATGTATGAAAATAGTCTAAAGAAAGTAGGGTAGGGAAATAAAAATATTTCATATTTGATACTACCATGATATACATATTTTCGAGAAAACTATACAAATAGAAAAAGATGAGTAGCTAGATATTTCATATTTGATACTACCATGATATACATATTAGTCTAAAGAAAGCATGGTAGGGAAAGAAAAATATTTTATATTTGATACTACTATGATATACATATCTTTCGAAAAAACTATACAAATAGAAAAAGATGAGTAGCTAGCTATTTCATATTTGATACTACCATGATATACATATCTTGGAGAAAACTATACAAATAGAAAAAGATGAGTAGCTAGTTGTGTTTCTTAAGCCCACGGATTTTTTTATCTCTAGTTTTGCACTCTTTGATATTCTTGTCATGACAAGATTTAAGACCATTTTGAGCTAAACGTTGTTTTGATTCATGTTTCAATGCATCTATTACGCTGTCATAGATTAGTCCAAAACCTGTAGAGAATGAACCATTTGTTGTGAATGTGTTTTTGTCGGAAGAGGTATATGATGAAAATATATACTTTCCTATAGAGAACATGTCCAAATGAATATATTAGTACAATTAGATATATGGATATGAATGTGAGCTATGAAAGGAATATATTGTATCTATGATTGTCATTATACAACATGCGGAATAAAAGGTGCCTACAAAGAACATGTCCACATGAATTTATTAGTACAATTAGATACATGGATATGAATGTGATCTATGAAAGGAATATATTGTATCTATGATTGTTATTATACAACATGTGGAATAAAAGGTACATCTATAAGCTTTGGTAATTTATAAAGTAGCTTGGTGGTGTAAATATATGAATGACATAGCTTAGAAATTGTTTAGTTTGTGAATGACATATATCATAAATTGGTTTATTGTATGTTTAATATGTAAGTAAGATTTCAATAGGCATCCACATTAATAAATTTGTTGGAAATTGTATTTGTGTGTTTGTATTAAAATGAATTTTTTGGTTTGTCTTTAAATTGTTGCGAGTTAATAGTTTGTAATAGTATGAGAGAGCAAAATTTATTGAATTATTTTATTGTATATTAGGAGAGTAGTTATACTAAAACCAAAATACATATTTCACAAATTTTCATTAAGTAGAATGTATTTAAATATGAAGGTAGCACATATAAAATACATAAATTAGTTTAAAAATAATAAAGAATGGTACAAGTGAAGAAGTGAAGAAGTGTTTAACATGTTAAAGTAATAAAAAAAGTATACCCCCATGTATGAAAATAGTCTAAAGAAAGCATGGTAGGGAAATAAAAATATTTCATATTTGATACTACCATGATATACATATTTTGGAGAAAACTATACAAATAGAAAAAGATGAGTAGCTAGATATTTCATATTTGATACTACCATGATATACATATTAGTCTAAATAAAGCATGGTAGGGAAAGAAAAATATTTCATATTTGATACTACCATGATA
>SNQJ01S0001196.1:50595-75748 GCA_010110895.2 Picea sitchensis
ATATATATATATATATATATATATATATATATATATATATATATATATATAAAGAATAATAACTTCCTTATTTTATATCATTTAAATTTAATATTTGGGTAAAATCATGGAGCTGGCTAACACTTTCGTGACAATCTCATCTCAAAAATTCTGAAAAACATTCTTTCAGCCGAACTAATATTATTTTTCAGCCGAAAGATATTTGTTTCGGCCGAACTATGGAACGTCAAATCGAATGATACAATGGTGACGCCCTCGATTTTCATGTAGAAATTTTGTCGGACGGATTTTTTCCATCCAGCAATATCTTTTCGGCCAAAAGATATTCAGGCTGAAAACATCATTCGACCGAAAGATTCTTTCGGTCGAACTATTCTTTCGAACGAAAAACGACTTATATATTAACCGGACATCGAAGATGTAATGTTTTTCTCCATTGTTACTATGATTGATTGTGTTGTGTGAGGGATTGAGTGTTGGCATGGACTGTGTTGTGTGAGGGACTATGTTGAGTGTTGGCACGGACTGTGTTGAGTGTTGGCGCAAACTCTGTTGTGTGAGGGACTGTGTTGAGTGTTGGCACAGACTGTGTTGAGTGTTGGCATGGACTGAGTGTTGGCACGGACTTTGTTGTGTTGGCGTAGACTAGTGTTGGTGGGCACTCATTCCAGCAGTTGTGGTGTCGTCTTGGTGGGTTCTCCTTCAGGTGGGCGGGTCGAGCTTCAGGTAAGCTCCAAATTCGCAGTGATATTTTAGTTTTTCTTTTTCTTTTAATTTAAATTTAAAGTTATAATTCGGGATTTCTAGCCAATATGTTGGCATGGACGTGGTTTTGGTGCGGATGTGATGTCATGTTGGTGTTGGTGGGCACTCCTTCAGGTAGTTGTGCTCTCGTGTTGGTGGGTTCTCCTTCGGGCAGGCGAGCCGAGCTTCTGGTACGCTCAAAATTCAACTCAAAATTTCCACTAATATTTTAGTTTATTTTTTCTATTTATTTTTATTTTTTAATTTAAATTATGTTAAATTTTGGCCCCTGTACCCAATCCATGGGCATGCCAATGGCTTCGCCATAGGGTTGGGCCCCCGCGGCCAAGTCTCAATCCACTGGACTATGACTTGGCCACAGGGGGGGCTAGCTCTATGGCCAAGCCGTTGGCATGCTCACGGCTTGGCCACAGGGCTGACCCTCGTAGCCAAGTCATAGTCCAGTGGATTGTGACTTGGTTGTAGGGTCCCATCCCTGTGAAAACACCATTGGTTCATAGTAGAATTCTTAGACCTGTGTGTAATGATCAAGCTTCATGATATTACAATATTTACATAATTTGTAACATATAGGATACTACTCTCCTTGTTACCTTATATTACTCATTCATACAATGAACCCATGTAATAGCTCAGATCAATCATACTGGTTTGAAACTAGCTTATAAAATGCATTGATCATACTTAACTTCGCTGTACTTATACTCTGATCAGCTTACTTATTAGGGTGTATGTTTCCCGTATAGTTTATCTCATCTTTACTGATAAGTTAGGCTCTATGATAAGCCTTATACCATTCATAGTAACACTGCCTTATTACCGTAATCAAATCAACTAGTATAAGCATGTAAAAGCTTTAAATTCAATTACTATAGTTATGATGGAGTCTAATTACCATTAAATCAATAGTCACTAATAAGGGAAAGATGGAATACTGTTTATCCATATTTGATATGCTAATATAGTATGAACAAGTAGAAGCTTACTATGAGACCAGTGTGATTCCCATCTTAAGTCAAACACAGCTTACAAGCAATGGAAATCAAGCAGCTTATGATACATGGATACTATCATTAAAGTGGTAGTACTAAGTCATATTCAACTTATTGTATTCATTGATCTCTATCATTCCAGTCATTTGATTAGTATTGATTACTAGTTATAGCATGAAGAGTGTAATCATCAGTATTTGGATATTACTTCATATTTATACAGGTTGTAAGCAGCTCAACTTAGAGCTTAGGTGTAAGTAGTTGACCCTATACATATCACTTATCTCACCTTTTCTACATGTTACAGCTTAGTAATGGTAATGATAGACATATCTAAACTTTATGAACACAAATCTGATCTATAGATACTTATGGGATTAATACTCAGATTAATCAGTAGTAATGCCATAACATAATGGTAAGTAGAGACTGTAAATAATAAGCATGATACGGGTTACGTTTGTTGATTTGATTGCATAGATTAATGGGAATGAGACTAACCTCACAGTGCACCAATACTAGTTATGTGTAATATATGATATTGTATATTAGTAATAAATAGATCAAACGGGTTGGTAATCATCATTACATGTTAAATGCCTTTGTTATCTATAATAGCCATGATAACACATTCCACTTCTTTAGTGATTAAGGTTATACTGTACTTGTAACATAATATGACACATGTAACACTATTAGTAGATTTATATACATAAACCAAACTCAGTTAAGTTGTAATGATTCACTAACCTTTAGAGAACATATATAACTATCATATGTACAAACCTCATCATAGTTATGGTAATATAAGGTAGAGCTTAAGCATAACACTTGAATTCATATCCCATATAGAGAATCTATCATAGTGAGATTGTATGACCATGTGAGCAATAGAAGTGATACTAGCTTCAGTAATAATAATGGTTCTAGTCATTTACCCTATATAAGAGCTTAGAGTTGATGTTGTAATTGTTGTTTCTATTCTACCATTACCTATTACATCACATCTATGTTACTTAATTCCCATAGGAAAACACTAACAACTTGCATTGAATACGAGATCATTACGTAGATATAGTAGTAATGCCATTAATCAGAGTAAGTGATAAACGATGTTGTTCATTACAGCACATGTATTACTAGTAATCATAGTTTCCATATCTCTTATGTTACCATGTTGTTGCCCATTCAACCCAGTATCAGTATTGGTATATTACGTCTATTACACATAGTTATAACATGTATCACTCTAATGGGAATCATACTTATCGAATTATGATTTGATCATACTAGCACGATGTATTGGTATAGTAATGAAACCCATCATAGTTAGACTAGCTTAAGCTTAGTATTGTAATCCTTATACACATAGCCTCGAACCTTTACTTATATCGTAAGCTTAGTCATATTTATTATGGAATCCTCCTTATTACTATTTTAATGTGTATATACCCCATGTGAGCTTAGTTATAATTCAACTTGCATAATCATTCGGCTTAGTACTAAGCCAGTCAAGTTGCTTACGTGTACCCATAGCTGAGAACCTATGTGTATTGAGACTAGCTAAGTTGAAACGAGTTCCATATTATTAATATACTACCTATCATAGTAAGTGTGTCACTATCCCTTGTTCCCTTTGCTCACCGGTCTATCTTACCCTTCTACTCAGGGTAGGTATGAGTGGTATAAGTAATCCCATTGAATGAATACAAGTGGTATCATATCTACCTAATTTCATCAGTACCATACTGAGATTGCAGGGTGACTACGGGAACATAAGCAATTGATAGTGTGGCTACGTATCAAATGGAAGTATTCATATATTAGATAAGCTTTGAGCTGGTTCATAGGGCTTGTAGTAATCAATCACTACTATAAAGTATACAACCTCTAGAACACTCAGCTTACATAGATGCTCATTATGAGATGAATGAATCCCATTGATCTATACAATGAATCAGATAAGAGTGTAACTAGTATATAGCTCCAAGTAATGATCTTATACATATTGGTGTCATGATCTCTTAGTACATACATATTAGTATGAACTCCATTGTTTAACTGTGTTATCATGTTTGATTCCAAACTTATATGGTACTAGTATTGTTCAACTTCATTGGTATGATTAATACATAACATATTCAATCACATAGGTTATACAGTGTATTGACATCATACATGCTTGATATTGATTACGGATCTCATGGGAATTGAGTCAATACTGATGTAAGGATACAATATTACTCTATGCTTTCATATTCATGGTAAGTGTTATACCCATTGCTTATCTATCTTATCCTTGTAAGTAATCATATCTTATGTATTAGCATGTATTAGCAAGAGGATATGATTATGGAAATATGGTAGAGCTTACAACATGTAATACTCATGAGTCCATGGAATATGAAGCTTAAGTTATTTTATTACTGTAATTTCTATGAAGCTCATATAGGTTTATTACAATTATTCCTATGATTGCTTGATTAGGTAAATATGATTCACACTACATTACCTAGTACTTATATCATAAACTAGTGGGAATATATGGGGTTGGGTACTAAGAACATGATGTAATTGGAATAGCTCTTGTTATATTGATACATGTAAAAAAAGCTAAATACTTTGATCTTCCCTTTGAAGTATGCATATTATCGATATCCTGTATTCCCATAGGTCGTCAATATAACTCTATCTGCAACTTGATCAAATTGGGTAGTAGAATGAGTAGTATCAAGACCATTTCTCATATTAGACATGTATAAGATTTTCCATATTCAAGCTCTTATGTTATTACTACTTTCATATATGAATGTTTTTCCTATAAGAAAGCGTGTATTTACCATATGAGTATGGATACCATAGGAATTATGGGAAATCAATAGCCCATCTTATACATAGGAATAGGCATATCAATAATCTATGGAGTTAGTACTAAGCTTCAATATGGATCTTATTAGTATGTGTAATGAAAACACTGTATAGATAAGTATGGGCTTACTAAGCTCTTAGGTTGGACTAGTAGTAAATCATAAAAAAAGGCATATGTAACCTATGAGATCACTTCTTACATTATCCAATACAAGCAATGGATATGAGCTTCAGTATTAGTGATAGGTAAAAACTTGGTATTGAGCTTATCCCTGTAAATGAATGGTGCAAGTAATACATAATTAAAGTAACATAGGTTTGTATAGAACTTACTAAGTAGATACGTAATCAAACATGTACATTAACCATATTCAGAAACAAGGCATTACAGTGTATTCAACACAGAGTCATAACCTCGTTGTGTAGTTAATATTAGTAACCAATACTACTCATATTACATAGATTTAAGTATTCAATGTGTATCATTGTTCTAGTCCATGTAACTAATGGTAATGAAACCAATATTTTTTAACATATAGGATGATCATCTTATTCCAATAAACTATACACAGCTAAAGCTAAGATAATACCTAATTCGTTTACAAACATGTATTGATTATGCTTATTACCCATGTTTCAACCATTGTAAGATATGGAATAACCCATTCAATAAAGGAAATGCATACTATTTTACCAGTATTAGCTATGTCTAATCTATTACGAGAATACATACTCATGTATCCAATAGGTTGTAAGCTTATATGGACCTGTATTAGACTCGAGTAAAGTGTAAGATATGACTAGAGCTCTAATCCCATATGAGTTATAACATCACGATTATTCCCTAAGTAATGATAGAATAAACATGGACCCTTCATTAAACGTAATGATACTAGTATGATTAACCTTTGCCCATACTTGCTTGAATAAAAGCTATGTTATAGAGATCATATTATTGTAATACAAATGCTTAAACTAAACACAATGACTAGACTGTAACAACTTCGAATCCATAACTCTTAATGGTATCACTTACAACTTATTCAAGCTAACTAAGCAATCTCATATTGCTTTGATTACAGTCTTGTTAATCATTGTTCTTAAGCTTGTTACTAAGCTTCATTAGACTTACATCATACTTATTATAGATATGACGTATCCTTGCAATGGTCTATTCATTACTAGTATAACAACAACTCTTTACGTAATCAATTGATTTGGAGTTACTGATAACATAGCATGCTAATTGGTTAGTACAAATACGCTTGATTACCTTATTTGCACTCAATACTAGCTATTATCCTAATAAGGTGTATCATGTCTCACATACATACCTATTGTATTCATGTTCTACTTGCTTTGATCATAGTAGTAATACCCTTAATAGTGCACTTCTACCATTATTTTCAACTTCTTTGTATGCCCCTTTCAAAATATCACCAGTTTTGCAAAGTCTTAGAATTAAAAATAATGACCTTCTTTATATAAAAACAATATTATTATTAAATATTTAAACTTTAACTCACTTAAATATTTATCATATTTATCAAGAATATCCTATGCAATCCTATGCAGTATCCCAACCAACCATAATATATTATACACTATAACAAGTAAACTATGCATGTTGGAAAATATGGAAAATATATTGGAAAATATGAAAAATATATTGAATGATCAAATTTCAAAGAAAAACATCCTAGAAAAGCATTTTATAGATCACAAAGATAATGTAAGAATATCACCTAAAATACTTCATTAACATCATTGTAGACATTACCATTTGGAACCATTAATTTTGTGGCAATTAAGACTCACTCAATTGCATCTTCTTCAAAATATTTATGCCATTAAAAATCACATTACTATTTGTAGAAATAGGCTTCAATACCACCATAAATTTTGTGACAATTAAGAATCACTCAATTGCATCTTCTTCAAAATATATCACTCATTCCTACCATTAATAAATTAGTAACTTGTATCTATAATCCCCTTGTTGTTTTACTGAATTGATTTCCCTTGGCAAACCCAACATCTGATTTCAATGACTTCGATGTGTAAGTTCTATTGATTATTATGAAAATATTGTGGTTTTATCTTCTGTACCTTATCCCTTTAGTGTAAAATCCCACTCTTGCCCACCTTGAGCGAACACATTCTTTGAGGACACTTGCTTGCAAGTGATCCAAATTATTATACTATTGGGCATTTGATTATGATATGAGGCGGATATGATGACATGTTATTTTGTTGTATTTATTTAGACAGGTGGTATTGACTCGGTTCTCCTGAATGTGCAAGATTTTGGACCTCGAGGATGAAGAGGCATTGATGAGACCCTTGGACTCCAGACCAATTCAGGGAGTCGACTATTGGGGTTTGATTGTTGTATATATGACATTTGTGCATGTGATTAGATGATATGATTATGGATATTATTTCTCACATGATTCATTGATGATGTAGGCTAACAATAGTTTGTCGACCAGACTCACATGTTGAGTAGAGGGGTCATGCCCGATAACAAGAGACATTAAGGGAGAGGAGTGGACAACAACCCTGCCACACCCTACTAGCACTCTCGCCATGGTTTGAACTGTAGGTTAACGATTACCTAGTTCGAGATGACCCATGATTTCGTGAGGACAGACTGCGACATTCACTCATGATGATTCTAAGGGGTGCGCAATAAGGTAGAGGACTTATTCCTTATAGGCCCTTAGTCTCACACAAGATCACCTGACGAAGTATTGACTCCAGGTTTTTTTTATGTCTACCAAGTCATTCAAGAGGTGAGTGGCACCCTTGGAGCACGTGTTGCGTCTTGAAGGGCACGTCACGCAATAAAAACTGGATGAGGTGAGTGGCACCCTTGGAGAATGTAGTGCGTCCTGAAAGGCACGTTATGCAAGGGAAACATAAGGAGGTGAGTGGCATCCTTGGAGCACCTAGTGTGTCCTGAAGGGCATGCCGCATTGTTAACTAATAAGTGAATAAGCATAGATGGCCTTAGAACGAATATTTTGATAAGAAAGATTTAAAAACAATTTCCCTAATAAAATGACGTCCATCCTCGAAAATTAAAATATAGGTCTAAAGTAATACTTGTGGTAAAAATAATAATAATAATAATAAACATCAGTAAACATGTGACTAAAAGGGGGTAAGAAACTTGATTAAATGAATAAAATCAAATTATTGAGGGACATAAAATTTTAAAAAGGAAATGATTGTTTTGTTACACATGATAATTAAACTTTATTAATTAAAAAGAAAAAGGGGAAAAAGATGATTTCCTACACTTAATAATTTGAGTTTAGATAAAAATGGAAAGAGGAAAATGTAAAAGAATTAGGAAACTAAGGAAAAAGGGGGAAACATAAAGAGAAAGGAAAACGTAAGGAAACACAGAATGACTAACTTAGTAAGGTATATTTCATTTAATAACTTTCTAAATTGAACTCAACTAGTAAATTAGTAAGGGGGTGAGTCTTTAGAATGTGTAAGGGAATTCTAGGACACCTAGGAGCAATTCTAGGAATGCTTTTAGGTGGATGAGGGAAATGGGAGTAAATAATTAATTAATGAAATTAATTTATGGTGCAATGAAGGGGATGTGTGACACATGTACGATGAGGACTTTTATGAATTAAATTATTGAAAAATAAATTAAATGAGAATTTGGGAAAGTAAATGACTTAGAAACTCTATATAAAGGAAGTAGGAGGAGGATTATGGAGGGGTTCTGTGATGCGTAACGTTACGTTGCAGAAATTTAGACTTGACTGACTAAGCTTGTGGGAGTTGGGATACCCAGCTTGGTGAGGAGTGGTATCTCAACCTTGCGAGGCAAGATGGGAGCTAGTTGATCTTTGGATTAGTGAGTGTGGCCCCTTTGTAGCTCGGGGGGCTAAGTGGGGAGAACAATACCCCTAGCGTTGGCTGGGAGGTACCGGTGAAGTCTCATCGGTCGAAAAGTGGTAGTTGCATGGAGCGCGTGGGACAACGACTCAGAACAAACGACTTGGGCTATAGTACGCTTACTTTGATTCTGTATGATAGAGTATTATAGACCTTACGCTTTCATTTCTGTATTTTTAACTGTGTAAAGAAGGTGTGGACATAACAGTTTAATCGAGAACTTAAATTCCCATGGACTTAAGCTCACTTCTTGACTTGATTCCCTTGGCATTTGATCCTTGATGTTGTGACTGACCTGTTGGTTTTAAATTGATTTTTATGAAGAGTTTATGCCTAGTCTTCGTCGTCATCCCTAGTTCGTCAGTCCACACCTGATCAGTCGGTCAGGAGCTGAATCGACGGTCGTCACTTCACTGCACAATGACCTATAAATTCTAATGCCCTTATTTTCTATGCGTGGATGATGAGCAAAGGATTCTTGCCCAGCTATATACCCTTGTCGATAGTTCCTGATTGATGGATTTCCTTGCTCCTTTTCTGAATGAGTACTTCTGCGATTCTTATCCTTCCTTCCACGATCTGCTTATTACCCTCTGCATTTGATGAAAGGATCTTTTCATTTTAATGAAATGACCTCTACATTTTTAAATGAATGTCATTTGCATTTTTAATTCTTTTCCCAGAAAATTACTATGTGGTTTTTATACATCTGATCTGCCTTTACTGTGAAAATTTTACCTTACGTTTTCACACCTATGGCCTGAGATTTTACCTGCACTTTAATTTGAATCGATTGACAGTTTTAAATTATTTAGATTGCGTTATTTAGAATCTGTGGAAGTAAATGACATCACATAGTGATAGGCATCATACTTACCCTTGAGTAAATGCGTGTGAACCCGTAATTACTCTGTGTTTTAATGTAATTGTTGGAGAATGTACTCTGCGTTTTAATGCAATTGTTGGTGAATGCACTCTGTGTTTTAATTTAGTTGATGGTGAATGCACTCAATGTTTTAAATAATAGTTGAAGGTGAATAGCGGATGTACTATGTGTTTCCATTATAATTTGATGGCGAGTTTTTTTTGTGATATTAAACTTCATTACACATATTTAGAATGCGAATTTTACCTTCATACGAATTTGAGAATGCGAGTTTTCCCTGTGATATTAAACTTCATTACACATATTTCACAGTGATATTCATTTGTTACATGACAGTTCGCCTACACACCTTTGACGGTGAGTATGGACAACATTATTTTTACAACGAATTTTGAATGTACAATGTAGAGATACCATTAATATACAACCTATCTATGTAGAGCGATACACTTCCTATCACTGCCTGACAGAACCCTGAACCTTATTATAGATGGAGAGCGCTAGAGAATTGACCCCTTAAGATTTGTATGAAGCCTGTAAATTGTAACCCTGGAGATCAACCATCCCTTCCTGGTTCCTTGCAAACGATTTCATCCTTACCTCTGCGAGTGACTTAGCAGTTATTCTACTACTACGATTTGATTTAACCTTTTTAGTCATCTGGATTGAAATCACATTTACTGTTGAATGATCTTGGTATGCGCCCAGTTTGATTTCGCCTTTACTGTTGAATATAACCTCCACCTTCCAGATTTTAACTCAGCAAATGCCCATGAATTACCTATGTCAGTCAACAATATATATTGGGTAGTTTTATGCTGCACAGTGGGGGGAGCATTCTGGTCTGTGGCAATAATTCTTCTGACCAGAAAACTTAGATGGTACAAAGTTATTATAATGTTCATTATCGATGCAACCTAAGGGGCATCATGTCTCTTTCCTTCCATTATTAAATGCAGTGGATTCTTTTTCCTCTTACATATCTCTGACATTCTAATAATTAAAATTCAAGCCAGAACCTTCATCAATGCTTTAACCTATATTTTATAACGATAACTTGTATTAATAAGCTTCACCGTGTTCTATAAGAGAACCCATAATATTTCTCTTCTCACTTATTTAATGATTACAACAGTTCTCAGGAGATAACCTGATTCAACCCTTATGTTACTGAATTTTATTCCTTCTAGAGATTCCTTTGCAGGATAAGGCCATGAATAACTTACTTAATCGATTATGCAATTAATTTCATTAATTTAATGTATAAATTCTAGACACAGATTTCATGCAACTTTGTTCGAGCACTTAACTTGTTTTAATTGATGGTAGTAATTATATTTGTTTTAATTGACGACAGTAATTATAATTTAATGGGTGAAATAGACAACAGTAATTATAATTGGTTTATGTAGTTATTAATTGTATATATTGTTTTAATCAGGGCGTAATTCGATACTCATGTGTAATGACTGCAGTTTTTATTATGTTTAAACAGGCTCCAAATTAAGGATAAGGTAGAGTGATTGTAGAGATTATATTGCTGGTGTTAATGAAATCAATGTTTTACAAATCGATTATTTTAACCTTCGTGGGATCTAGGTAACTAGCTTATTAATGATAAATTATTATTAAGATAGTCTTTTTAGTATAAACCATTGGACAAGAATTGTTACATTCAAGGGTCTACAGTTCTTCGGCTTGAACTAAAAGAGTTAAGAAAAGCTTGGTTGATGTTATCGATGTTTACCTTGCGTAGATGAATAGCTCAGATTTTATTAGGAGGCTTGCACCTCTGTATGGATTGTGCATTGGATTTTTATGCGCATTTGGATTATTTGCGTACCTGGACTTGTGCACCTTGGACGTTTTGTGCTTTGTATTTAGGCGTATTCGCATTTTATGGGCGTTGGTTTTCATGTGCATTGATTTTAGGTGCCACCAGTATACCTTGAATGGGCCTAATGGTTAAGAACATGTTTTACTTCCTAAGAGATCATAATATCAATCAAGCAGGACTTTTCATGTCTAGCGAAACAAAAAAAAATAAAAAAAAATCTTATGACTTTCAGTTGTAGTAATGGAGGGGCTTTTATATATGTTATCAGAGCGGGTTCAACCTTGCGACTGTGTATCGCCATGCTTTCCACAACAATAAACCCTTTATTACTAGCCTAGCACTAATTAAAACTTTAACGTTTCCCTGCAGTGGTCTTGAATAGGGGACGTCATAGAGGTTTGTAGCATGGCACTAGGGATGTAGGCATGAAGGCTCCAGAAGTGCCTGCGCCCTCGGAGTCTAACTCCCAAGGGGGAGGAACAAGCCCTTGCACTGGATTCAATTGTTGTAAGGGATGATGATGGTCTGACAAGGTCCTTCCAGATATTGTCAAAGGCCTTGATTCACCATCTGCACTGAGAGGAGGCCAGGGAGCCTATACCCTTGAGGATCCATAGCACGCCCCCGTCAGTACCGTTAGCTTTTACCGCGAACTCGAGAAGGTCAATTTTCCCGAATTCTTTGGTTCTCTCGATGACGTAGCCAACGAGGCATGGTTGGAGAATATGGTGATGTGCCTTGCACTTTGTGACTACACCTCCAAGAAGAAGGTCTACATGACGGTCTTCCAACTGAAGGGGAGTGCTCTTCTTTGGTGGAAGATGCTCCTACCACAATTGATCATGGTTGTCAACAACATGTCATGGGAACTGTTCGAGGGATAGTTCCAATAGAGGTATATTTCATAGGAATTTGTTGAGTGTCATCTCAACAAGTTCAACGCCTTACGACAGGACAGTTGTACGATGCCCGAGTACGAGGCCCATTTTATGGAGTTAATTCGGTATGCTCTTCATATTAATACTAAGAAATTTAAGTTAAACAGGTCCGTGTTAGGCCTTAATGGCAACATACCTTAAGAGGTTAGGATTTTGTTGCCTCAAACCTTGCATGATGCCCTCCAGAAGGCCCTAATAGCAAAGGAGGACCTTATCAATGGGGGTCAGAGAAGGACTCCAGCGAGACCAGCAGGGCAGGTGTCATATGGTGCGCAGCAGCATCAGACACCAGCCAGACATACGCCAGGATATCGTGGCTTCCAGCTGGGATCCACTTTCACTACACCTCGGTGACCAACGCCTCATCAGTGGACTCCTTACCAAGGACCACCTCATCGACAACAGCGTCAACCGTAGTTGCAGTAGTCTATGCCTGTTCAAAAAAACATACCAGGGTTCTAGGCCGGTGGGTTGTCATATTCTACTTCAGGTACCAGGAGTACTGGACCGAAGAAGGGGTGTTGGACATGTGGGGATCCATACTACCAGTGCGACTGCCCAATGGAGAGGAATAGAGAATATGGATCAGTCGAACCCACTACCATGGGATATTTAGGCAAGGCCCATTGGATTCATGCAGCGGTGAATAACTGCCAGGTAGAGCACCAGTAGACTGTGATTGAGACGCCAGGTACTGTCGTTTACTAGACTCTTTTCATTTTGATAGATCCTGGTACCACCGAGAGTTTCATTTCTGATGCAGTGCTAAAAAGGATTAAGGTAAAGGTAGTCGAATGGGATGAGTTTATCTTTGTAGAGATGGCTTTGGGAGCCAAACAGAAAGTTGGAGGTAAGGTTACGGGTTGTACCCTTAACCTGGGAGATTTTGTCACTAGGGCCAACATGTACGTCACGATCTTAGGATCTTATGACGTCGTGATCGGTATGGACTGTTTGGAATCGCATGAGGCGATACTCAACTGTAAGATGAAATGGTTAATGTTGGTCGATGATGAGGGACAAAGATGTGTTATTGTGGGACGAAACCAGGGAGTTTCCCTAAGGTTCATCTCTTCCTTGAAGATATGGAAGAGCATCTGCAAGGGATGTAAGCTTTATGAGATCCTTTCTTTAAATGAGAAGGGAGTAGAGGAAGGTCTAGAACACCCACTGGTGGTGAGAGAGTTTGCAGACGTCCTTCCGAAGGAGTTACCTGGGATGCCATTGGAGAGGGAGTTGGAGTTTACCATAGACCTAAAATCAGGGACTGAATCGATAGCTAGAATGATTTATCAGATGTCGAACCTAGATTTACATGATTTGAGAATGAAATTGAAAGAATTGTTGGACCTGGGACTCATACGTCCGAGTGTGTCAACATGGGGTGCATCGGTGTTTTCAAAGATTGATTTGCGATCAGGGTATCACTAGTTATGGATCAAGGAGGATGGCATCCCTAAGACTGCCTTTAAGATGATGTTTGGACATTATGAGTTTATTGTTTTACCGTTTGGACAAACAAATGTCCCAGGGGTATTTATGATTTTGATGAACGGGGTGTTCCATGAGTACTTGCACAAGTTTGTCCAAGTATTCATTGACTTACTCTTGGATGACGGAGGAGAATGAAAAGAACTTGCGCTTGTAACTAGAGTGTCTGCGAGAGCACAAATTATATGGGAAGTTGTCCAAATGCTTGTTTTATCAATTGAGGATTCACTACTTAGGGCATGTCATCTCCGGTGAAGGTATCTCCATGAGTCCAACAAAGTTCGAGGCTATTATGGAATGACCTGCACTGATGAATGTCCCAGAAGTGCATAGATTCATGTCTTAGCAGGATATTATTGACAATTCATCGAGGGATTTTCGAAGATATAAAATCTGATCACAGAGTTGCAAAAAAAGAGCAAGAAGTTTGTTTGGACCGAGAAAGGCGCAGAAGAATTTCGGAGGCTCAAAGAGTTTTTGAAAACAAAATTGATACTAAAGGTCCCTGACATGGATGCAGACTTCTTGGTATTCAGTGACGCATCCAAGGAAGGCTTAGGCGGAGTCTTGATGCAAGACGGTTGAGTGATCACTTACATCTCGAGGAAACTGAGAAGGCATGAGGAGAACTATGTGACACATGATTTGGAGTTGTTAGCAATTGTCTATGCCTTGAAGGTTTGGAGACACTACCTTGTTGGATGGAAATTTGGACTAAAAATGCACCACTGTGGACTACAACACATCTTTATGCAAAGCGACTTGAACACGTGACAACGACGTTGGTTAGAATTTCTTAGCGACTACAAATTTGAGATTACTTACATAAAAGGAATAGTGAACCGAGTGGCAGAAGTTTGAGTCGGAGACCACATATATTTTTGGTGTTGCCTCTTCAGACGAATCTACGTGAAAAGATTCTATCTTTACAACATGATGATGATTGGTACAAAGAGGTCAAGGATTTTATCAAACAAAACACAATGATGGTACCAAGATTTGAAGGATTTATGTTTGACGACGATGGATTATTGTGGTTTAAAAATTGGATTTACGGACCATCGAACGACGAGTTGAGGAGTTTGATCCTAAATAACGATCACAGAGAAGTGTACATGGCCCACCTAGGAGTCATGAAGATGAGTGCGGACCTCAAACCCTTATTCTTGTCGAAGGGAATGAAGGCGTACATAGTCAACTGTGTGGCCAAATGTCTAGAATGTCAGCAAGTAAAGACTGAACATAGACATCCAGTAGGATTACTACAGCCACACACTATTCTAGCATCAAAATGAGAGGTTATTTCGATGGATTTCAATGTTGGATTGCCACTGACGTCAAGGAGACATGACTCAATTTTTGTTGTATTCAACACTCTGCAAAGAGTGATCATTTTATTCTTGTGCATACGACATATCAAGCCCCTGAAATAGCTAGATTTTTCATCAGTGATATTGTGAGGCTGCATGGCGTGCCTAAGAGGATTATATTCGATCAAGGATCGATGTTTATTGGACGATTTTGGACTAGTTTCAAAGAGGCCTTGGGAACCCAACTTAACTTTAGTAGTGCGTATCACCCGGAGACTGACGGGAAGACCAAACGAATGAACTAGACCTTGGAGGACATGTTTTGCATGTATGTGATGGACCAACAGAAGCGTTTGGAAGAATTATTTCCACTGGTAAAATTCGCTTATAACAGCAATTACCAAAGAGCCATTAAGATGGCACTTTTCGAGTTTCCTTATGGGCGACCATGTCGGACGCCTTGAGTTCGGATCGGCTTGAGGATGGGGTCCTGGTGGGACTGGAAGCGATCCAAGAAGTGGAATATCAATTGCAAACTAAGACAAAGGATCACAGAAGTACAAGATCGACAGACAAGTTAAGCCGACGTGCATCGTGTCGACCATAGTTTTGATGTGACGATCGAGTATTCTTGTGGGTGAAACCGCATAAGAGTTCGATCACTTTTGGAAAGGGTCCTAAACTATGTCCTAGGTTCATGGGATCCTATGAGATTGTGGAAAATATAGGCCCATGGCCGAATGACTAGCCTTACCTGATTCTTGAGGCGTATGCATAATGTATTTCACGTCTATATTTGAGACATTTGATTAGTGATCCTACACATGTTTTGACTTAGGCACCTTACAGGTGTCGGATGACAGTGCGCTCATGGCTGAGCTGATCTGCATCATGGATCATTGTATTTGATAGCTACGACGTCGAACAATAGATGAGGTCAAGGTCCAGTGGGACAACTATAGTCCACACTCGGCGACCTTGGAGGACGCATATGATATGCGCCAGCAGTTTCCTTTTTGTTGGATAGATAGGCTTATGATATTGTGATATACATTATTTTGGCAGTTATATGCTGTGAAGCTTCGGGACGAAGTTTAGAACAAGAGGGGGTGTATGTAACATCTTGCTCTTGACCACCTTGAGCAAACTTATTCTTTGAGGACACTTGCTTGCAAGTGATCCGGATGATTATACTATTGGGCACTTGACTATGATATGAGGCATTATGGATATGATGACATGTTATTTTGTTGTATTGATATAGACAGGTGATATTGACTCGGTTCTCCTGAGTGTGCAGTATTTTGGACCTTGAGGATGCAGAGGCATCGATGAGACCCTTCGACTCTGGACCAAGTTAGGGAGTGGACTATTGGGGTTTGATTGTTGTATATATGACATTTKTGCATCTGATTAGATGATATGATTATGGATATTATTTATGACATKATTTGTTGATGATGCAGGCTGACAATAGCTTCTCGAATAGACTCACATGTGGAGTAGAGGGCTCATGCCTGATAACCAGAGACATTGAGGGAGAGGTGTGGACAACAACCCTGCCATAGCCTACTCACACTCCCACTGTGGCTCGAACTGTAGGTTAACGATTACCTAGTTCGAGATGACCCATGATGTCACGAGGGTAGATTGTGAGAGTCACTCATGATGATTCTAAGGGGCATGCAATAAGGCAAGGGCCTTAGTCCTTAGAGACCCTTTGTCTCCCACAAGATCACCTGATAGAGTATTGACTCTAGAGGTTTTTGATGTCTACCAAGTCATTCAAGAGGGGAGTGGCACCCTTGGAGCACATGGTGCATCCTAAAGGGCATGTCACGCAAGAAAAACGAGATGAGGCGAGTGGCACCCTTGGAGCATGTAGCGTGTCCTGAAGGGCACTTTGTGCAAGGGAAACAAAAGTAGGTGAGTGGAACCATTGGAGCACCCAGTGCATCATGAAGGGCACGTTGCGTTGCTAAATAATAAGTGAATAAACCTAGATGGCCTTAGAACGAACATTGTAAAAAGAAATATTTAAAAACAAATTCCCTAATAAAATGATGCCCAGCCTCGAAAATTAAAATCTAGGTCTAAAGTAGTTGTAACAACCCTCCCATTTAGTTACGACAACAAGCCTCTTATAACAAGTGTGGGATTTTTTTTTTCTTTCTGTGTGTGCGTGTGTAGAAGGGTAATAAAGACATTATACTCTGCATCACAACACGATGATGAACATGACGCATGCAACTCACGCGACAACAACATAATGACCTAAGCAACACATCAAGCACTCAGAAGCAATGTATGAAAATCAGCCAACGAAGAGTAAGAATGACTACCTGCCCGTCCTACCCTGCAATGGTTAGGACCTCCAGGACACATAAGAAACTCTCAAGCCCAGGTTCCCATCGATTTTGACCATTTAAGGTCTCAGGGCTGGTGACTATTCTAAGGAACAAGGAGGTGTCTACATTTCCCCCCCAACACAATAAGACCAAGCACATTAAAAGTTTACCAACCAAGTACAAACATTAATTATAATGAACAACATTCCTCAATGGGAAGCGCAAGCTAAAAACAACCTCATCAACTACCCAACCATTAATCCAAGCTAAATGGTCAATATCTATGATATAAATTGACGCTAATTATAGATCACTGAACCAGTCTAAGTTTATCATAGATTTACAATATGATAGTAGGTCACAATTCAATTTGCCAATTACAACTTTATGTTAGCACTGAAATCATTTAAAAATTGCAATTAAGTCAACATGTTAAAATAAATGTAACATTAAGGATCTAAATTAAAGGTTTAACAATTTATATACAGTGGTACCAAGTCATAATATAATTTATCACGAATGATTAACATAAGTAACATGGTGGAATCATAAAAATAAATGCTTATTAAGACGTGAAAACGAACTAAGCCTTTTCTCAAGGTAGTTCCTAAGAGAATCATCAATAAGCAAGGGAGTCCTTTGCATTATTCCTTGGAATTCCTCTTGAATATGTAAGTAGTAAAAATGCTAACAAAAATTGAGAAGGTTTAATCAGTTACTTCTAGGAGAAGTTATTCTTAAGAGAAGGAAATGAGTTCTTAAATTGATTACAAGGTGAGTAAAAAAATTATAAGGTTTAACTTATTGTCCCAACCCTTTTTAACCAATTTCTCTTTAATAATAAATACCTTATTTAAACAACTAAGACTCACCATTTAGGAATCATCTTTTTCAATTGAACTTACTATTTTCATAAACATTCATTTTCTTCTCTAAATTAAATAAATAAATAAAAGCATTCCTTTTTCAACTACATTTTATAATTAGTAATGGAAGACAGTAATCAGTAATTGCTTATTGGTCCATTAATAGGTGAAGACAGTAATTGGTAATTGAAGCCTGTGAGTTAGGATAAGAAAGTCAATTCGCCAGGAAATTCGTGAGGGAAGGTTTAACCTGCGCAAAAGGAAATTTTACCCATATCTTGATACCCATATACGACAGAATAGGTTGAACCAAACTTAGCAATGGTTATGACAGAATGGGTTAAACTACCATTGTCAACACGATGGTTTAAATTACCTCTTAGGAAAACAAGGCACAAATTGTTGTAAAAAGGAATGATTGGTAATCAATGACTAAGACAACAGTAATTTACGGTCTGAGAAGAAAAATGGTATCGCTGCAAACAAATTCAGCATCCACAGTCCCACATTACGGCTCAGTCATTTACAAATGCATTAAGTTGGTAGTGGATGGTGGTAACTTCACTATGTAAAACATGATGGGAATAATGCTAAGGTTGTGGGCACACCAATGGTAAATGCTATTACATTATGGCTGCCTCCGGATAATTCGCTACCCAAATTCCAACAAATTGCTATCCAGGAGTGCTATCAAGGACTAGGTATAACAAGGTGCGAACAATGTTATCATGGTGTGCAACATTTGAACACGGTGGCAAGTTTCTCGTCAATGCGATCTAGGCCGTGGTGAAGGAGGTGAGAAATTTGTTAAGGAAAATGAAACCATGTGCAGAGAAGGGTGAAATCGCAAACTCAAACATAACCATCAACATAAATGCAGTCGTACCAATATGCCACCTCCAGGAAAAACGTGGACCTCAAGACAGTCATAGTAAAATTTAAATCCATGTAACAATACAGAAAATCGGGGTCAACTAGTGGTAAAAAAAAATTGTTGGTAAAATAAATAAATGGTGGCAACTAAAGGGAAGGTGAATACCCTCAACACGACCCCACGCAGACAGGAGCAGTGAACACACCACCTATGAATTCGTGGTAAGCATCAGGCTACAATCCCAATTAAATTTTAAAAAGTTTCGAGGGCAATCAAATACATAGTCAAAATGCCAACCTAAACACATAGGAATTATTACTTAGTCGACACATGGTTCAACGCAGATAGGGAATAGTAAGCCGATTTACCATAAATAAAAATAAATAAAACTCAACCACAGGCCAAGAAACATTGTCGACCGGAAGGGATTTTTGTGCATTGCTAGGATACCATTACATGTCGACTAAATTTTTTTTTTTTTTTCATGAACAGAGTTGTGTTAAGATTGATCCATGGATAAATATGAGGTCAAATGAGACAATGCCAAATATAAAAAGTTGAGTTTAAGGATAAACTTTGCCATCAGTCACAGTGTAGGGTTAATTGAACGCATCGAGACGCAAGGCGAACCTTCAGCTAAAGACAAACATCGAGGGTAGATGACTAGCAGGTGTGTCCTTCTCTCATCATCCTCGCACACAAAAGCAAGGCATTGAGATCCATAGTTCTTTTAACGCTAAGGCGACGACCATAGATCAGGCTCCTGGCCGACTACTCAGGCGAGGACTGAGGAGATAAGGATGAAAGGCAATCAACCAAGAAAGACACAATCATTCAAATCCAGCTGATCAATACACATGAGACAATGAAGGCCATGGGAGTCAACAACCATCGAGCTAGCCTAAGGAAGGTTTCAGTCATAAAATTCAAAAAGAACACCATTTTACTTTTCCATTTAATAAACAGATCCAAGCATAAAATCTACAACAATCTACCATTCAATGAAGAAGCGTATCGTTGCCTGTTTGCCTGCTCTAATTGACATCCCACGTACTCCATGCAACTCTTGCTTGCCGACCGACGAGACTTCACCGGTACCTCCCAGCCAATGCTAGGGGTACTCTTCTTCCCCCTTAGCCCCTCGAGCTGCAAAGGGGCCACACAAACTATCCAGAGATTTCGACTAGCTCCTAGCTCACCTCGCAAGGCTGAGCTACCACTCCTCTCCGAGTTGGGTATCCCAACTCCCACAAGAAAATCAGTCAAGTAGATATTTCTGCATTATAACGTTACGCAAACAGAAGATGATCCTTCATCCTTCTCCTTCCTTCATTTTATAGAGTTTCAAACTTCCTTTCTTTCCTAAAATCTAATTTAATTAAAGTTTTAAAAATAAATTCCTAAAAAATTATTCTCCGTACAAGTGTCACCCATCCCCTACATTCCTCCATTATCTAATTTATTTAATTAATTAATTATCTCATTTCCCTCACCCACCTAGAGTTACTCCTATAATCACTCCTAGGTGTCCCCAAATTCCCTTATAGGTTTTAAAGGCTTTCCCTATTTATGAAGTTGCTAATTCAGTTTAAAATTAGAAAGTTCTTAAATGGTAGATTCTTTACTAAGTTAACTTTCCACTTTTTCCCTTAAGTTGCCCTTTTTCCCCTTTTGCATTTATCTCTTTTCCTAGTTTCCTAGTATTTTAGATTTTCCCCTCTTTCCCCTTTTTACTTAGAACTCAAAAAGGCAGGTGTGGAAATTAACCCCTTTTTCCCTTTTCTTATTTAATTAGTATATTTTAAATTCTCAAATACTAAAACAATTAACTCCCTTTTTAAATTTTAATCCAATAGATTTTTTTTGAAACAATTAATTTCTTAATTTCTTTATGTCTCAAGATTTAACGAAGATCATAATTATTATTCAAGTGGTTTTTATTTTTTTTAATATTATTATTATATATATATAGAGAGAGAGAGAGAGAGAGAGAGAGAAAATTTCACCACTAGCATAGTTTAGACTTAATCTTAAATTCTCGTATTGGGCGACATTTAATTAGGGAACTTGTTTTTAAAATACTTAAAACGTTATTCGTCCTAAGGCCATCTAAGTTCATTCCTCTAACATTAACAACATGACGTGCCCTTCAGGATGCACTAGGTTCTCTAAGGGAGCCACTCGCCTCATCTGTTCCCTTTCACCCTTCAGGATGCACTACGTGCTCCAAGGGTGCCACTTGTCACTCTCCATTTTCCTTTCTCGACGTGCCCTACAGAATGCACCACATGATCCAAGGGTGCCACTCACCTCTTGACTGAATTGGTAGACATCAATAACCCCTGGAGTCAACACTCCACCGGGTGAACTTGTGGGAGACTAAGGGCTTCTAAGGAATAAGGCCCCCAACTTTTTGCGTGCCCCTTAGAATCATCGTGAGCGACTATCGTAGTTTTCCCTCACGGCATCGTGGGTCCTCTCGAACTAGGTAATCATTAACCTATAGTTAGAGCCACTGTGGGAGTGCTAGTAGGCTGTGGCAGGGTTGTTATCCACACCTCTCTCTCAACATCTCTGGTATTCGTGTGTGACCCCTTTACTCCATATGTGAGTCTGGTCGACAAGCTATCGTCAGCCTGCATCATCAACAAATCATGTCAGAATGTGTCCATATCATATCATCTAAGAAGATGCACTAATATCATAGTAAAAACAATCAAACCTCAATGATACACTCCCTGACTCGATCCAAAGTCCAAGGGGTTCCATCGATGCCTCTGCATCCTCAAGGCCCAAAATCCTGCACACTCAGTAAACTGAGTCACTAGCACCTGCCTATGTCAATGCAGTAAAACAACATGTCATATACCCATAATGCCTCATAATAAAAATCAAAATTCTCAATAGCATAATAATCCAGATCACTTGTGAGCAAGTGTCCTCAAAGAATAAGTCCGCTCAGTGTGCTAGAGTAGGATGTTACATACACCCCCTCTTGGTATAAACTTCGTCCTGAAGTTTCATAGTATATATATGCTGAAATAAAGTGTATCACAGTATCATATGTCTATCTATCAAACAAAAATGGAAACTGTTGGTGCATATCATATGTGTCCTCCCAGGTCGTCGAGTGAGGACTATAATTGTCCCACTCGACCTTGACCTGATCTATTGTTCAACGTCGTAGTTGTCGAATATGATGATCCAAGATGTAGACTATCTTAGCCGTGAGCGCTCCCTCATCTGATACCTGCAAGGAACTCATGTCATAACATGTGTAGGATCACCAATATAATGTCTCAAAATAGATACATGAAAAACATCATGCATATGCCTCAAAGAATCAGGCAAGGCTAGTCGATAGGCCACGGTCCCCTTTCTCTCCACGATCTCAAAAGATCCCACGAACCTAGGAGAGAGTTTATCTACCTTCCCAAACTTGATCAAACTATTATGCGGGTTAACCCACAAGAATACTCGATCACCGACCTCGTAACTGCGGTCGATAAGGTGCACATCAACATAACTCTTTTGTCGATCCTACGCTTCTTTAATCCTTTGCCTTGTTGTTTGAATTTTCTCTTCCATTTCCTGGATCACTTCTGGTCCCACCAGGACCCTATCCTCAAGCCGATCCCAACTCAAATGCGTTCGACATGATTTCCCATAAAGAAAATAAAAAGGCACCATCTTAATGGTGCTCTAGTAACTCTTGTTGTAAGCAAACTCCACTAGTGGCAAGAATTCTTCCCAACGATTTTGTTGGTCCATTACGTACATGTGAAACATGTCCTCCAAGGTCTGGTTCATTCATTCGATCTACCCGCCAGTCTTCAGTTGATACGCAGTACTAAAGTTAAGTTGGGTTCCCAAGGCCTCTTGCAAACTCATCCAAAATCGTCCAGTAAACATCGATCCTCGATCGGATATAATCCTCATAGGCACACCATGTAGCCTCACAATATCACTGATGAAAACTCTAGCTATGTAAGGTGCCTGATACATCGTATGCACAGGAATAAAGTGATCATTCTTCGTCAAAGTGTCTACTACTACGAAAATCAAGTCATGTCTCATTGCCATCAGTGGAAATCCAACAATAAAATCCATCGAAATAACTTCCCATTTTGATTCTGGAAAGCATGGGGTTGTAGTAATCTTGTTGGGTGTCTATGTTCAGACTTTACCTGCTGACATTCTAGACATATGGCCACATAGTTGACTATGTCTGCCTTCATTCCCTTCAAGAAGAATAAGGGTTTAAGGTCTGCCCTCATATTCATGACTCCCAGGTGAGCCATGTATATTGCTCTATGAGCCTCGCTTAGGATCAACATCCTCAACTCGTCATTTGGTGGTACATATATCCGAATTTTAAACCTCAATAAACCATAGCTATCAAATGAAAATCCCTCAAATCGTGGTACCATCATTGTGTTTTGTCCGATAAAACCTTCGACCTCTTTGTACCAGTCATCGTCACACTGTAAGGTTAGAATCTTTTCACGTAGATTCGTCTGAAGAGGCAACACCGAAATGATGTGTGGTCTCCGACTCAATGCATCCACCACTATGTTCACTGTTCCTTTTATGTAAGTAATCTCGAAGTCGTACTCACTAAAAAATTATGACCAACGTAATTGTCACACGTTCAGGTCACTTTGCGTAAATATGTGTTGTAGTCCACAATGGTCAGTCTTTAGTTCAAATTTTCGTCTGACAAGGAAGTGTCTCCAAACCTTCAAGGCATATAGGATGGCTAACAACTCCAAATCATGCATTGCGTAGTTCTCCTCATGCCTTCTTAGTTTCCTCATGTTGTAAGCGATCACTCATCCATCTTGCATTAAGACTCTGCCTAATCCTTCCTTGGATGCATCAGTGCATACCCAGAAGTCCGCATCCATGTCAGGGACCTTTAGTATCAGTGTTGTTGTCCATGACTCCTTGAGCCTCTGAAATGCTTCTGCGCATTTTTCTGTCCAAACAAACTTCTTGTTCTTCTTCTATAACTCCGTGATTGGATTTTCTATCTTCAAAAATCCCTCGACGAACCGTCGATAGTATCCTTCTAAACCCATGAACCTACGCACTTCCGGGACATTCATCGGCACAGGCCATTCCATGATAGCCTTGACCTTGGTTGGATCCACGGCGATGCATTCGCTGGAGATGGCATGCCCTAAGTAGTGAATCTTCGATTGATAAAAGGATAATTTGGACAACTTCCCATACAGTTTGTGCTCTCGCAGACACTGTAGTACCAAGCACAAGTGCTCGTCATGCTCCTCCGTTGTCCGAGAGTAGATCAAAATATCATCAATGAATAATTGGATGAACTTGTCCAAGTACTCGTGGAACACTTCATTCATCAAACTCATAAATACTCCTGGGTATTTTGTCAGTCCAAACAGTAAAACAGTAAACTCATAATGTCCAAACCTTGTCTCAAAGGTGGTCTTAGGGACATCATCCTCCTTGATCCGTAACTGGTGATACCCTAATTGCAAATCAATCTTGGAGAACATCATCACGCCTTTCATTTGATCAAACAGATCATCAATTCTTGGTAACAGATATTGATTCTTGATCGTGGCCTTGTTCAATTGACGGTAGTCAATGCAGAGCCTCCACGACCCATCCTTCATTTGTATGAAAATAACAGGTGCAACCCACGGTGACACACTAGGACGTATCAGTCCCAGGTCTAACAACTCCTTCAGTTTCATTTTCAACTCTTGTAACTCCGAGGTCGACATACGATAAGGAATTATTGCTATCGATTCAGTCCCCGGTTTTAGGTCTATGGTAAACTCCAATTCCCTTTCCGGTGGCATCCCAGGTAACTCCTCCGGAAACATGCCTGCAAAATCTCTCACCACCGGAAGGTGTTCTAAACCTTCCGCCACTCCCTTCTTGTTTAATGCAAGGATCGCATAGATCTTACATCCCTTGTGCATGCTCTTCCAAAGCTGCAAGGAAGAAATGAACCTCAAGGAAATTCCCCGGTTCCGCCCTACAATCATAGATCTATGTCCCTCGTCATCGACCAAG
>SNQJ01S0001196.1:77808-90245 GCA_010110895.2 Picea sitchensis
TTACCCATCAAACAAACTTGGGTCCATTACCCAAACCTGGGGTCTCCAACTTCTCATGGCCATAACTCTCTAACCGTGAGGAATTATGTGATGTTCCACATACCACCGGAAATGAAATGACAAGAACTATCCATATAGGATATGTTCCCTAACAAATTCTCTTTCCTTCATCTCATTATTCCATAATTAAGCATGGGTTCTCTTACTCCCCAAAGCGTCTTCCCATGAGGGCTTTCACCATAAGGGGACCACTTTGGAGTTCATCCATATTTACTTCTTATAAACCATGAAAAAACAATAATGAGTCATATTTACATCAAACACTATTGGTTCTATTACCCAAAACTTTGTGCTACGGGTCTTTCTTCAAGGGTTGACATCAATGACAACCAACCTTAATAAACAAGTATCGCCTCGTGTGATTCCAACCAGTCCATACCAATCATGACATCTTAATATCCTAGGATTGTGACGTACAGGACGGCCCTTGTGAGAAACTCTCCCAGGTTAATGAAACAACCCGTAACCTTTCCTCCAACCTTCTGTTTGGCTCCTGAAGCCATCTCTACGAAGCTAAACTTGTCCTCTTCAACTGCCCTTACCTTAATCATTTTTAGCGTTGCACCAGAAATGAAATTCTCTGTAACACCGAGATATATCAAAATAATAAGGGTTTAGTTAGCGACGGTACCTGTCGTCTTGAGCACAGTCGACTGATGCTCCACCTGACAGTTATTCACCGCTGCATGAATTCGATGGGCCTTGCCCATATCTCCCATGGTAGTGGGTCTGGATGATCCAGATACTCTATTCCTCTCCACAAGGAAATCACGTTGGTAGTGTGGCTCCCCACACATCCAACACCCCTTCTTTGGCCCAGTAGTCCTAGTACCCGAAGTAGAAGATGAAGGCCCACTGGCCTAGAACCCTGGTCTGTTCTGTTGAACACGCCTAAACTGCTACTGCTGCTGGCGACGCTACTACTAATACTGTGGTCCCCGATAAGGTGTTCGTTGTTGAGGCATCGGTCGCCAAGGTGTAGTGAAAGTGGATCCCCTATGGAAGCCATGATATCCCAGCATATGTCTGGTTGTTGTCTGATGCTGTTGTGCTCTAGATGACAACTTCCCTACTGGTCTCGCGAGAGTCTTGGTCTAACCCCCGTTGATAAGCTCCTCCTTTCCTATGAGGGCCTTCTGGACGACATCATGCAAGGTTTAGGACATCAAAATCCTAACCTTTTCATGTAGGCTGTCGTTAAGGCCGAATACGAACCTATTGACCTTAAGTCTCTCAGTGTTAAGGTGTGGAGCATATCGGAGAAGCTCCATAAAACGGGCCTCGTATTCGAGCACCGTACGACCTCCCTGTCGTAAGGCATTGAAATCATTGAGCCTACACTCGATGAATTCCTCTGAAAGGTACCTCTCTCAGAACTGTTCCTTGAACAATTCCCAAAACACATCTTCGACGACCAGGTTTAGTTGTCGTAGGAGCGTCTTCCACCATAGAAGAGCGCTCCCCTTTAGTTGACAGACCACCATGCGAACCTTCATGTTGGAGGCATAATCGTGAAGTGTGAATCACATCGCCATGTTTTCCCACCATGCCTCAGTGGCTGCGTCGTCCGAGGCACCAAAGAACTTGAGAAATTTGACCTTCTCGAGTTCACGGTGAATGCTACCAGCACCGAACGAAGCGCATGGTGGAACCTTAGCGGGTGCAGGTGCCCTGGCCTCATCTCTATCCAAACAGTTGATCAATGCCTCAGGAATGCGCTGGAAATATCTCATCATTCCAACTACATCACCAACTACTATCTACTGCTGTCCGAGAACCTTCTCATTTCCCTGGGGGTTAGACCCCTCAGACATGGATGCTACTGGAGGTGTCGCGCCTCCTCCCCTAGCACCCCGCTGTCTGCCTCTGTGGTTTCCTCTAACCATGATTACCTACACACACACAAGTCAACTCGATTAGCAATAGTATAATCAAATTATATCAATTGAAGTTGTAGCGATCCCAAGTTGCAGGTTGAACCGACTTTGACACCATATGTAACAACCCTCCCGTTTAGTTACGACAACAAGACTCTCATAACCAGTGAAGGATTTTATTTTCTTTCTATGTGTGCATGTGTAGAAGGGTAATAAATACATTATACTCTACATCGCAACACAATGACGAACATGACGCATCCAGCTCACACGACAATAACATAACGACCTAAGAAGCACATCAAGCACCTGGAAGCAATGTACAACAATCAACCGATGAAGAATAAGAATGACTAACTGTTTGTCCTACCCTGCAATGGTTAGGACCTCCAGGACACATAAGCAATGCTCAAGCCCAGGTTTCCATCGATTTTGACCATTTAAGGTCTCAGGGCTGGCGACTGTTCTGAGGAACAAGGAGGTGTCTACATTTCCCCCCCGACACAAGAAGACCAAGCACACTGAAAGTTTACCAACCAAGTACAAACATTAATTATAATGAACAACAATCCTCAACGGGAAGCGCAAGCTAAAAACAACCTCATCAACTACCCAACCATTAATCCAAGATAAATGGTCAATATCTATGATCTAAATTAATGTTAATTACAGATCACTGAACCAGTCTAAGTTTATCGTAGATTTACAATCTGATAGTAGGTCACAATTCAATTTGTCGATTACAACTTTATGTTAGCATTGAAATCATTTAAAAAATTGCAATTAAGTCAACATGTTAATTTAATTTAGCATTAAGAATTGATCTAAATTAAAGGTTTAACAATTTATATACAATGGTACCAAGTCATAATATAATTTATCGTGAATGATTAACATAAGTAACATGGTGGAATCATAAAAAGCAATGTTTGTTAAGCCATGAAAATGAACTAAGCCTTTTCTCAAGGTAGTTCCTAAGAGAATCATCAATAAGAAAGGGAGTCCTTGGAATTCCTCTTGAATATGTAAGTAGTAAAAATGCTAACAAAAAGTGAGAAGGTTTAATCAATTACTTCTAGGAGAAGTTATTCTTAAGAGAAGGAAATGAGTGCTTAAATTGATTACAAGGTGAGTGAAAAATTCTAAAGCTTAACTTATTTTCCCAACCTTTTTTAACCAATTTCTCTTTAATAATAAATCCCTTCTTTAAACAACTAAGACTCACCATTTAGGAATCATCTTTTTCAACTAAACGTACTATTTTCATAGACATTCCTTTTCTTCTCCAAATTAAATAAATAAATAAAAGCATTCCTTTTTCAACTACTTTTTATAATTAGTAATGGAAGATAGTAATCAGTAATTGATTATTGGTCCATTAATAGGTGAAGACAGTAATTGGTAATTGAAGCCTGCGAGTTAGGATAACAAAGTCAATTCACCAGGAAATTCGTGAGGAAAGGTTTAACCTGCGCAGAAGGAAATTTTACCCATATCTTGATACCTATTTATGGCAGAATAGGTTAAACCAAACTTAGCAATGATTATGACAGAATGGGTTAAACTACCATTATCAACGTGATGGTTTAAACTACCGCTCAGGAAAACAATGCGCAGATTACTGTAAAAAGGAATGATTGGTAATCGTTGACTAAGATAGCAATAATTTATGGTCTGAGAAGAAAAATGGTATAACTATAATTGAATTCAGCATTCACAGTCCCACATTACGCCTCAATCTGTTACAAATGCATTAAGTTGGCAGTGGATGGAGGTAACTTCGTTGTGTACAAAATGACGGGAATAATGCTAAGGTTGCAGGCACACCAAGGGAAAATGCTATTACATTATGGCTACCTCCAGATAATTCACTACCCAAAGGCAAACAAATCTCTATCCAGGAGTGCTATCAAGGACTGGGTGTAACAGGGTGCGAACAGTGTTATCACTATGTGCAACATTTGAACATGATGGCAAGTTTCTCTTCAATGCGATCCAAGATGTGGTGAAGGCGGTGACAAATTTGTTAAGGAAAACGACACCATGTGCAGAGAAGGGTGAAATCAAAAACTCAAACATGACAATCAACAGAAACAATGTCATACCAATATGCCACCTCAAGGAAAATCATGGACATCAAGATAGTCATAGTAAAATTTAAATCCGTGTAACAATACAGAAAATCGGGATCAACTGGTGGTAAAAAAAAAATTGTTGGTAAAAGAAATAAATGGTGGCAACTGAAAGGAAGGTGAATACCCTCAATGCGACCCCGCGTAGACAGGGGCAGCGAACACACCACCTGTGAATTCGTGGTAAGAAGCCGACTACAGTCCCAATTAAATTTTAAAAAGTTTCGAGGGAAATCAAATACACAATCAAAATGCCAAGCTAAACGCAAAGGAATTATTACTCAATCGACACATGGTTCAACTCAGATAGGGAACAGTAAGTCGATTTACCATAAATAAATAAATAAAAAACTCAACCACAGGCCAAGAAAAATTGTTGACCGAAAGGGATTTTTGTGCATTGCTAGGATACCATTACATGTCGACTAAATTTTTTTTTTTTGTTTCATGAACAAAGTTGGGTTAAGATTGATCCACCAATAAAGACGAGGTAAAATGAGATGATGACAAATATAACAAGTTGAGTTTAAGGATAAACTTCGCCAGTAGTCATAGTGCAGGGTTAATTGAACGCATCGGGGTGCAAGGCGAACCTTCATCTAAAGACAAACATCAAGGGTAGATGACTAAAAGGTGCATCCTTCGCTCATCATCCTCGCACAGAAAAGCAGTGCGTTGAGATCCATAGGTCTTTTAATGCTAAGGCGACAACCGTAGATCAGGCTCCTGGCCGACTGCTCAGGCGAGGACTGAGAAGCTAAGGACGAAAGGCAATCAACCAAGAAAGAGACAATCATTCACAGTCAATTGATCAATACACGTGGGACAACAAAGGCCATTGGAGTGAACAACCATCGAGCTAGGCTAAGGAAGGTTTCAGTCATAAAATTCAAAAAGAACATCATTTTACTTTTCCATTTAATAAACAGATCCAAGCATAAAACCTACAATAATCTACCATTCAACAAAGAAGCGTACCTGTGACATCCCCCAAAAATAAAATATTTTTATCTGCTAGAAATTTATTTCCATTTTTGGCAAATTCAAATCTAGAATTTTCTTTCCATTTATTGCAATTCCAAATTTCAAATTTAATAATTGTGACTGTTGGGCAGAGATCTATTTGGACTCAACTAGCTATTTGACTATGACACTTGTATCACAACAAAATGTTTATATTAATTGCAGGAGGACAAATAGAACAACCATGTTAAAATCAACTGACCATGACTCCATGAGTGGGGGAACATGTTGGAACTACCTCTAGGCTGATTATGAGAAGTGGCAAATCAGATATTTGGCCACTGGCAGCCCCTAAAAATTAGGGATTAAGAGAGATGCAAAAATCCCCAGAGGGAAAAAGACCTGGGAAAAAAATTGATAAATAGCATATGCGAGGAGGCAGGACGCTGCCAAGTATGCTAGGAAAATATTCCTGAGCTCTCTTGTTGTTATGAACAGTGCGGATTTGAGTGTGAGGCAAGAGGAGCTTGCTGAAACAAAATTGCCTTGTTGTTATGAGAATTGTTGAGTAAGTGTGAGGCAAGAGGATAACTGTTGGAATTGAATGACATTACTGAGGAGGAGTTTCCAAGTTCGCCCTCATGGATTCATGGTCAGGCTATGGGGTGAATCGGGAAAGTGAATTTGGCTGCAGTGTTCTACGGTTGGGAGGAACATGGATGTTCCCTTTGTCTTCCCGTGGATTGGATTCAGATATGTTGATCTACCCTCTCTATTTTGAATGGCTATGTTTTGATTGATGGTCGGTATCTGTTCTGTGACCATACCTAATTGCAGTAATGTAAACTATTTGATTGATCATATCTATTCATTGTGAGGAATATATGTGAAGGAAATATGTATTTATATATATATGTAATACGTTTCCTGGAATGTTCACATCTGACTGCTGAAATATGTATAATTGTTGCAGAAGATAAAAATATTTTCATGGATATAATCCGTCTATTGTCGCAAAGATCGAAAATAAACATCCCAACCCTAGAATAGTCCCTCCTGTAAGAAAATTCTAGATGGAAGAACCTATAATTATGTTATATACATAAACAAGAAAAAGGGGAGATTAACGTCAGTAGGGAAAATTCTTTCTATAGTCAAGGACCCAGGAAGACACACATAGATCCCACGGAACACCGGTATTTAATCACCAAACTCTTATGGAAGTGAAATTATATTTATGATGCACATATCTAGTATTGTTGGTGTCTAATACACTGATTAAAAGAGACTCTAAATGATTATAAGATAAATTACTTTATACAAAAACACTGTTGTCCTATTGTACCCTTTTATAGACTATATACACGTATAAAATCTTAAGTTTAGATTTTTCAGAATTCTGTTAGGCAATGGATATTGAATCCTTCTACACCTACTGTTTCACTGGACGAAAGTAATAATACCACTACAAGGAAAAAATCTTAGAATTATGAAAATAATGTGAATTTCGTCTTTCGGGACTTCCTGGTTACATTTATGTGAAGTTACCTTTCTTTTCCAAACTCCAAAACCCCGAATCCTGAAATCCCAAAGTGTTGGACCCACATCCTTTCATATTTTGTCTTTCAGGAGTTGTTATGTATTATTGTTTTCCATTTGAAACCTCGAAACCCCGAATCCCGAAATCCTGAAGCATTCGTCCCACATCCTTTCACGTTTCGGCATTCGGGAGTTGGCGTGGGTTGTTGTTTGGCATTTGAAACCCTGAAACCCTGAATCCCGAAATCCCGAAGCGTTGGTCCCACATCCTTTCACCTTTTGGCATTTCGGGAGTTGTTATGTGTTGATTTTTGGACATCAGAACTCATGAAGTTCTGAACCCCGAAATCCTGAAATTCGGGTCTCACCTTTCCCTTGCTTCTCATTTCGGAAGTTAGTATATGTTGATGTTTGGACATCAAAACTCACGAAGTTCTGAACCCCAAAATCCCGAAATGCGGGTCTCACCTTTCCCTTATTCCACATTTCAGAAGTTTGTATATGTTGATGTTTGGACATCAGAACTCGCGAAGTTTCGAACCCTAAAATTCTGAAATGCGGGTCTCACCTTTCCCTTTTTTCGCATTTCAGAAGTTTGTATATGTTGATGTTTGGACATCAAAACTTGCAAATTTCTGAACCCCGAAATCCTGAAATGTAGGTCTCACCTTTCCATTTTCGCATTTTGGAAGTTTATATATTTTGTTGTTGGGTACTTGAAGTCACGAAGTCTCGGACCCTGAAACCCTGAAATGTGGGTCCCACATTCTTTTCATGATTTGTAAATTGTGGTGTTTTGATGTTTTGAATTTTGAAGTCGCGGGATTTCGAACCCAAAACCCCGAAGTGTTGATCCCACTTTACCTTTTCACAATTTCGGGAGTTTTTGTGTGTTGATCTCGGGCTTCTGTACTCGTGAAATCCTGAACTCCGAAATCCCGAAGTGTTGATCACTTTTCGCAATTTTGGGAGTTGTTGTGTGTTGATGTTGGGCTTCTGTACTCGTGAAATCCCGAAGTATTAATCACTTTTCAAAATTTTGTGAGTTGTTGTGTGTTGAGGTTTGGCTTTTTGTATTCACGAAATCCTAAACCTCGAAATCCCGAAGTTCTCGGTATCTTTTCGTAATTTCGGGAAATGTGGTGTGTTGATGTCTGGATTTTGTACTCACGAAACCCCGAACCCAGAAACCTCGAAGTGTTGGCCCACAGTCGTTCCGTATTTTTTATTTCGGCAAACAATAGGATCCTTTGTTTATTCGGCACTTGTAATCATCGAAAACCCAATTGACCTATGTTCCTTCACAAAATTGTAAAAACATAGTAGGAATTATTTCTATAGGAACAACTCAAATATTGTAATGAATGGACTGGTAGAAAATGTTGGAGGATCTTCATCCAAGATAGAAGTACAATAATAACAGTTCATATTACAGGTCACTTTTGTACGGGGCATGATTTATTATATGGAGAAGATATAGATATGTACTTACTTGTAGGTGGAAAATTAAGTACAGATGTTAATAGACAGTTAAAGCGAATTTTTCTACAGTAAAAACGATAATATTTGCCTTTACACACGCACATAGCAAAATGTCAAGTTACCTACTGTTCTAGCAGTCATGAAGATCTAGACTTGCAATCACAAGCATAATTTAAATGTGTGGAACTGATTACTTTGACAAATTTATGTTCGAATTAAACTAGACTGGTGTAATAATGTCAGTATGGATCGAATTGAATATTACCTTCTCTTAAATTATAAGCTTAAACAAAGTTTAATTATTTCATAGAATTTATTTATTTTTATGGTAAATTTGAGGTACATTACATATGGTATCAGAGAAAAAGTTACAACACTGGGCCTGAACAGGGCCACATTAATTACTTAGTATATATTCTGGTTTATGAAAAAACTAATAAATCTTGTGGATTACAAACATAAAGATTTTATGTTTTGTGTTGAATAATGGCAGCTCAAGAAGGTGTAGAAATCAGGGTGGAAGAGAATCCGCAACAAGGACCTCCTAGAGATCCAAGACAGAACAGTGATGGACGCTCACCCATGGAGGTGTTGGAAACAATGAGGAACCTTATTGTTGAACTACAAGTTTTCAAGGCCGACAATGAAAAATTGAAAAAGGCACAGCAGGAACAGAAAGAGATAAATGAAGTCCTGTTGTGTAGTATAGTAACCAAGAAAAGCCCAAAAGAGGATAACCATAAGGAAGAGGTCAGTAAGAGGGCCTCCAAGAACTCTGGTGCGAAAAAAAAAGGAGATAGTTCGTCTGAAGGGACACCTTCAGCTGAAGACAAAACCATACCAGACAAAAAAAGAAAACAGACAGACCACCTTGAAGGAGAATTTAAAAAGATTAAACTAGCTACTTTTGATGGAGAATCCAGGACAAGAGAAGAAGTCAAGGCATGGTTGTTGGACATCAAAAAATACTTCCAAATCTAAAACTATTCCAGTAACATGAAGGTCAGAATGGCCATCTACAATCTAAAGGGGAAGGCTAGCATTTGGTGGGAGGATCTGAAATTTGCCAAGGGCCTAAAGGAGAAACAATTGGAATGGTCTGACTTCAAGAAGTATTTCAAGAAACAATACCTTTCTGAAAGCTATTATGAAAGGAAGACGAAAGAATTTTATGAGTTACGACTCGGACAAATGATGATGGAGGACCTTATAAATAGATTTCTGGAACTACTAAGGTTCGTACCATACATCCAGGAGGATAAGGTAAAAATCCAGTGATTCTTAAGTTGTTTACCACAATCCTACAGGGACATAATTGAGTTTGACAACCCCAAATCCTTGAGTGAGGTATTAAAAAAAGCACGAATGTGCTATGACAGTAAAAATAGTGGGTAGAGTTTCCCAAGACCTGGAAGGATAAGAATCAATATGGAATAAACCAGCGAAAGAAGGGATACCAGCCAGCTCCTTATCGGAATGCAGCAAAAATTTTCCCAAGGAAGGATTTTCACTCCAATCATCCAAACACGCAAGGTAGTGGTAAATCTGTAAACCTGGGAACGAAGAAGTTTGGGGACAACTCCCACGATCCATTAAAGTGTTGGGAGTGTGGAGAGCCTCATCTAAGGAGGAACTGTCCACGTTTAATTATAGCAAACAGAACTATTGATCACAATTTACAGGAAGCCTCGATAGTGGGAGACATGGGCAGAAGTTTGCATCGGATAAATGCAGCCATAGATGGTCGACAAGATGACCACCAGTCCTCGGTGGTATAAATCGAAGGTAAAATCCATGACACTCAAATTTCTGTTTTAATTGACCGTGGAGCTATGCTAAGTTATATTACTCCTGATGTAGTAGAGTTGAATAAACTTAAGAAACAAAAGCATGAAAAATCTTGGCTTGCACAACTAGCAACATGTACTAAAAGAAAAGTAGTTAACTTTATTTCTGAACTTGAGTTTAGTTTAGATGGTCAAAAGATAAGGACCAATCTGAACATCCTACCACTAGGATCTTATGATATGATTATCGGGATGGATTGGTTGGAACAACACAAAGCAGTAATAGACTTTTATACAAAGATACTTAGCTACAAAGATAATTTTGGCACTGTTAGAACAGCCCAAGGTATACCAAAACCTATGTCAGTCAGACAATTTTCAGCGATGCAATTTAATAAATGTATTAGAAAGGGATGTCAAGTTTACACCATCCAAGTAACAAATCTATTAGAAAAGATAAGCCCAAGTTAGAAGACTTTGTTGTCTTACATGAATTCAAAGACATGTTTGTTGATGAGATACCAAAATTACCTCCTAGGAGAGAAATAGATTTCTTGATAGACTTACTACCCAGATCAGCCCCTATCTCAAAAGCACCCTACCGAATAAGTCTACCAGAACTGACAGAATTAAAAATACAATTACAGGAATTGTTGGACAAGGAATATATCAGACCAAGTGTCTCGCCATGGGGTGCACGAGTCCTCTTTTTGAAAAATAAAGATGGTACTCTAAGACTATGTATCGATTATAGACAACTAAACAAAGTGACCATTAAGAACAAATACCCCTTACCATCGATAAATGATCTGTTCGATCAAGTTGGTGGGGCCAATATCTTCTCAAAATTAGATTTATGATCCGGTTATCATCAAGTTAGGATAAAGGACCAGGACATAAACAAAACAGCTTTTCGTACAAGATACAGACACTACGAGTTTGTAGTCATACCTTTTGGACTCACTAATGCACCAACCACATTTATGTGCTTGATGAATAGCATTTTCAGCCAGTACTTAGACAAGTTCGTAGTAGTATTTATCGACGATATTCTGGTCTATTCTAAAATGGAGGAGGAACATGATGAACACTTATGAATAGTTCTGCAAACACTAAAGAAACACAAACTATACGCAAAATTTGACAAATGTGATTTTTATCAAAAGGAAATACAATATTTAATACATGTCATTTCCTCGGAAGGTATTGTCGTAGACCCAGAAAAGATAAAAGCCATTATGGAATAGCCAGTGCCTAAGGATGTGGCAAATATCTGGTCATTCATGGGAATCACCGGATATTATCGTAGATTTATAGAAGGATTCTCCAAGATAGCCTACCCTATCACGTCATTACAAAAGAAAGGGACCAAGTTTAACTGGTCGCAAAACTGTCAAGACAGTTTTAACAAGCTAAAAGAATTATTGACATCAGCACCCATTTTGAAGGTAGCAGACCCAGATAAAGACTTCACAGTATGCGTTGATGCAAGTAAAGAGGGACTAGGTGGTGTTCTAACTCAGGAAGGGCACGTGATTTTTTATGAGTCCCGGAAATTAAAGGAACACGAGAAAAATTATGTCACTTATCACTTAGAATTGGCAGCAGTAATACATGCCTTAAAAATGTGGCGACACTATATAATGGGCAGAAAATTCTTATTATTAACGGATAATAGCGGGGTGAAATATTTGTTTAACCAACCAGATCTTAATGTAAGACAAGAAAGGTGGCTAGCCTTCCTGAGCGAATTTGACTTCGAGGTCAAACATATCAAGGGTAAGGAAAATAAAGTGGCAGATGCTTTAAGCCGCAGAATCCATGGGTTATTTGAGATAAATATCAGCAAGGGATAATGTGATCTGGAACAAAGAATAAGAACGACAGGTATTAACGACAAAAATTACACTAAGATGATGGCAGGATTTCAAAAACAGTATCACAAACTCATATAATCCAGAGATAAGTATCGAGAAGAAGGGACTATTAAGATTTAAAAACAGACTTTACATACGAGATTTAGCAGAGCTAGAAATAACTATTTTAGACGAAGTGCATAAGAAACCATACTCTGGCCATCCAGGTTACCAGAAAACAATAAAAACACTTAGAAAACTATTTTGGCTGCCTAATATGAAGGGAAAAGTAGCAGAGTACTTGGCTAGGTGCCAAGATTGTCAGCAGGTTAAGGCCGAACACCAACATCCAACCAGCCTATTTGTTAAGGTCCTAACCCGCACATAGGTAGATCAATGTATTCGGATGTAATAAAGGTCAATATTAATAAGACCTCTCAATAAAGTAGAATAAGGTGGATGTAAGAAGACCTAATAGAAGCTTTCGCTTCTAGAAGGATCTTCCTCTAGATGCTTCTTTTTAGTATAAATAGGAGTCGAGGGTATGAGAACCCTAGCTTGGAGATTATTGTAATAGAGCGTTACTTGACTGGAGGTTCCCCCTCGAAGAGGCCTGTGAACATTGCTATCTGATTCAAAGTGCTATTTCTGTCACTATTTCGTATATCATTTCTGTGTATTGTGAAGATTATGCTGGATATTTTACTGTTATTCTGTCATTTCTAGCATTTTGTTTCTGTT
>SNQJ01S0001196.1:96714-114386 GCA_010110895.2 Picea sitchensis
CTGGTTTTGGATTAGCATTTTCTATTGCTCTTGAGCATTCAGTTTGGGGGTTTTGTTGTACAAACCCTTGTGAGCAACTCAGTGGTGAAATATCCACTCACCTTGTTCCATAGCTTGGTCTCAGGAATGAAAGACTCCTCCACACCATTCTAGTCTCAACCCATCTCCATCTAGCGCTTCAGAAGGTAGCGAGTCGTATTGTTCTTGTGTTTCCAGCAAGGGCGCACCATCATCTGGAGGGAGGTTCGATCCAGCTTATCCTAAGGGCCTGGGTCCATTTCAACAGTTGGGTTTTATTTACAGGGGCAGGACCATCAGTTTGAGGGATTTTCTGGAGGGTTATCATCATTCTACATTTGTTTGCAGAGTGGGACGTCTTGGAGCCATAAGGGATGTCCTATAATTCAGTAAAACTCAGATCTAGGGAGATTTTCTTGAGATCTCAGTCCGAAACTTCTCCCACGGGATTCTCATAGCCCGATCTATATTCTTGGAGAGTTTCAGATCATTTGGAGACCTCCTTCATCAAGGTCAAACCAGCTAGGGTTTCAGTCATCCAGTGGGGCACCCCATTCAGTGGGAAATTCATATCTACAGGGTTTGAGAGTGGATTTGGGAATTTGGACATCTGGGTTGTCCTTATAGTTGCCTGATCTATCATTTGGCATATTTCCCGAGATGATTGGACACTTTTGGTAGCAGGGCAGAATTATTGAGGGCTTCAGCATTCTAGCAGGACGTGGCACTTTCTAGCTTGGAGGTTGAGCATTAGTACGGCTCAGATCTATTTGATTCAGTATTCATTGTATATCCAGCCTTTGGAGGCTTATTTGTATTGTCAGGAGCATTTTGTAGCAGCTCATATCTATTGCTTGTACGACCATCTGAGGTTTATGCCAGATCGACCATCTATTGTATTGATATTACATTGCTCATAATAAAAAGGTCAGATATGTGCTTGTGCTTCTACATCTTGAATATATTGTGATATCCATGTGTTGATGAATCTTGTATGCACTTAATAACTCAATAAATTAGTAGTAGTTAGTGATTCCAAGAAAGAATTTGGCTTGGGATCATTACACACACACACACACTATCCAGAGATTCTGACTAGCTCCCAGCTCGCCTCGCAAGGCTGAGCTACCACTCCTCTCCAAGTTGGGTATCCCAACTCCCACAAGAAAATCAGTCGAGTAGATATTTCTGCAGCATAACGTTACGCAAACAGAAGATGATCCTTCATCCTTCTCCTTCCTTCATTTTATAGAGTTTTGAACTTCCTTTCTTTCCTAAAATCTCATTTAATTAAAGTTTTAAAAATAAATTCCTAAAAAATTCTTCTCCGTACAAGTGTCATCCATCCCCTACATTCCTCCATTATCTAATTTCTTTAATTAATTAATTATCTCATTTCCCTCACCCACCTAGAGTTACTCCTAGAATCACTCCTAGGTGTCCCAAAATTCCCTTACAGGTTTTAAAGGCTTTCCCTATTTATGAAGTTGTTAATTCAGTTTAAAATTAGAAAGCTCTTAAATGGTATATTCTTTACTAAGTTGACTTTCCGCTTTTCCCCTTAAGTTGCACTTTTTCCCCTTTTGCGTTTACCTCTTTTCCTAGTTTCCTAATATTTTAGATTTTCCCCTCTTTCCCCTTTTTACTTAGAACTCAAAAAGGCAGGTGTGGAAATTAACCCCTTTTTCCCTTTTCTTATTTAATTAGTATATTTTAAATTATCAAATACTAAAACAATTAATTCCCTTTTTAAATTTTAATCCAATAGATTTTTTTTGAAACAATTAATTTCTTAATTCCTTTATGTCTCAATATTTAACGAAGATCATAATTATTATTCAAGTGGTTTTTATTTTTGTTAATATTATAATTATTATATATATATATATATATATATTATAGATAGACAAAATTTCACCACTAGCATAGTTTAGACTTAATCTTAAATTCTCGTATCGGGAGACATTTAATTAGGGAACTTGTTTTTAAAATACTTAACACATTATTTGTCCTAAGGCCATCTAAGTTCATTCCTCTAACATCAACAACGTGACGTGCCCTTCAGGATGCACTAGGTTCTCCAAGGGTGCCACTCGCCTCATCTGTTCCCTTGCACAATGTGCCCTTCAGGACGCACTACGTGCTCCAAGGGTTCCACTCACCTCTTGACTGACTTGGTAGACATCAATAACCCCTAGAGTCAACACTCTGCCAGGTGAAATTGTGGGAGACTAAGGGCTTCTAAGGAATAAGTCCCCCGCCTTATTACACGCCCCTTAGAATCATCGTGAGCGATTGTCGCAGTCTGCTCTCACGGCATCATGGGTCCTCTTGAACTAGGTAATCATTAACCTATAGTTCGAGCCATAGTGGGAGTGCTAGTAGGCTGTGGTAGGGCTATTGTCTACACCTCTCCCTCAACCTCTGTAGTAGTCGTGCGTGACCCCTTTACTCCATATGTGAGTCTGGTCGGCAAGCTATCATCAGCCTGCATCATCAACAAATCATATCAGAATGTATCCATATCATATCATCTAAGCAGATGCGCTAATATCATAGTAAAAACAATCAAATCCCAATGGTACACTCCCTGACTCAATCCAGAGTCCAAGGTGTTCCATAGATGCCTCTGCATCCTCGAGGTCCAAAATCCTACACACTCAGTAAATCGAGTCACTAGCACTTGTCTATGTCAATGCAGTAAAACAACATGTCATCAACCCATAATGTCTCATAATCAAAATCAAAAGTCTTAATAGCAAAATAATCTGGATCACTTGCGAGCAAGTGTCCTCAAAGAATAAGTTCGCTCAGTGCACTGGAGCGGGATGTTACAGTAATACTTGTGGTAAAATAATAATAATAATAATAATAAACATCATTAAACCTGTGATGAAAAGGGGGTAATAAATTTGATTATATTATTAAAATCCAATTATTGAGGAACTTACAATTTTAAAAAGGAAATGATTGTTTTGTTACACATGCTAATTAAACTTTATTAATTAAAAATAAAAAGGGGACAAAGATGATTTCCTACAATTACTAATTTGAGTTTAGATAAAAAGGGAAAGAGGAAAATTTAAAAGAATTAGGAAACTAAGGAAAAAGGGGGAAACATAAAGAGAAAGGGAAACATGAGGAAAAAGCAAAATGACTAACTTAGTAAGGTATCTTGCATTTAAGAACTTTCTAAATTGAACTCAAATAGTAAATTAGTAAGGGGGTAAGTATTTATAATGTCTAAGGAAATTTGGGGACACATAGGAGCGATTCTAGGAATGCTTTTAGGTGGATGAGGGAAATAGGAGTAATTAATTCATGAATGAAATCAATTTATGGTGCAATGAAGGGTATGGGTGACACATGTACAGGAACAATTTTTATGAATTAAATTATTGAACAATAACTTAAATGGAAATTTGGGAAAGTAAATGACTTAGAAACTCTATATAAATGAGGGAGGAGGAGGATGATGGAGGGGTTATATGATGTGTAACGTTATGCTACAGAAATTTAGACTTGACTGACTTAGCTTGTGGGAGTTGGGATACCTAGCTCGGTGAGGAGTGGTAGCTCGGCCTTGCGAGCCGAGTTGGGAGCTAGTTGTTCTCTAGTTTAGTGAGAGTGGCCCCTTTGTGGCTCGGAGGGATAAGGGGGAAGAAGAGTACCCCTAGCACTGGCTAGGACGTACCGGTGAAGTCTCATCAGTCGGAAAGCAGGAGTTTCACGGAGCACGCGGGACAACGACTTAGATATGATGACTTGGGCTATGATACACTTACTTTGATTCTGCATGATAGAGTATTATATACCTTATGCTTTCATTTCTATATTTTAACTATGTAAAGAAGGTGTTGACTTAGCAGTGTAATCGAGAACTTAAATTCCCATAGCCTTAAGCTCGTTGCTTGACTTGATTCCCTTGCCATTCAATCCTTGATGTTGTGACTGTCTTGTTGGTTTTAAATTGATTTTTATGAAGAGTTTATGCCTAGTCTTCTTCCTCATCCCTAGTTCGTCAGTCAAAGCCTGAACAGTCAGTAAGGAGCCAAATCGACGGTTGTCACTTCGCTGCACAACGAACTATAGATTCTAATGCCCTGTTTTTCTATGCATGGATGATGAGCAAAGGATGATTTCCTAGTTGTCTACCCTTGTCGATAGTTCATGATTGATGGATTTCCTTTATCCTTTTGTGAATGAGTACTTCTGCGATTGCTATCCTTCCTTCCGCGATCTGCTTATTACCCCTTGCATTTGATGAAAGGATCTCTGTATTTTAATGAAATGATCTCTGCGTTTTTAAAAGAATGTCATCTGCATTTTTAATGAAGAGTTTATGCCTGGTCTTCGTCCTCATCCCTAGTTCGCCAGTCCACGCCTGAGCAGTCGGTAAGGAGCCAAATCGATGGTTGTCACTTCGCTGCACAACGAACTATAGATTCTAATTCCCTTTTTTTCTATGTGTGAATGATGAGCAAAGGATGATTGCCCAGTTGTCTACCCTTGTCGATAGTTCATGATTGATGGATTGCCTTTATCCTTTTGTGAATGAGTACTTCTGTGATTGCTATCCTTCCTTCCGCGATCCTCTTATTACCCCTTGCATTTGATGAAAGGATCTCTGTATTTTAATGAAATGATCTCTGCATTTTTAAAAGAATGTCATATTCATTTTTAATGTTTTTCCCGGCAAATTACTGTATGGTTTTTATACATCTAGTCTGCCTTTACTGTGTAAATTTTACCTTATGTTTTCACACCTATGGCCTGCAATTTTACCTCTACACTCTAATTTGACTTGATTTACAGTTTTTTAAGTATTGGGACTGTGTTATTTAGAACCTGTGGAAGTCAGTGACATCACACAGTAATAGGCATCGAACTTACCCTTGAAAAAATGTGTTTGAATCCGTAATTACTTTGCATTTTAATGTAATTGATGGAGAATGTACTTTGCATTTTAATGCAATTGTTGGCGAATGCACTCTGTGTTTTAATTTAGTTGATGGTGAATGCACTCGGTGTTTTAAATAATAGTTGATGGCCAGTGGCGAATTTACTATTTGTTTCCATTATAATTTGATGGTGAGTTTTCCCTGTGATATTAAACTTCATTACACATATTTAGAATGTGAACTTTACCTTCATGCGAATTTTAGAATGCCAATTTTAGAATGTGAATTTAGAATGCAAGTTTTCCCTGTGATATTAAACTTCATTACACATATTTCACAGCGATATTCATTTGTTACACCACAATTCGCCTACGCACCTCTTATGGTGAGTATGGCCATTATTTGTACAACGAATTTTGAATGTATAGTCTAGAGATACCATTAATCTACAGCCTATCTAAGGTAGAGAGATACACTTCCTATCTCTGCCTGATAGAACCCCGAACCTTATTATAGAAGGAGAGCACTAGAGAATTGACCCCTTAAGATTTGCGTGAAGCCTGTAAACCATAACCCTGCGGATCAACCATCCCTTCCTGGTTCCTTGCAAACGATTTCATCCTTACCTCTGCGAGTGATTTAGAATTTATTCTACTATTGTGATTTGATTTAACCTTTTTAGTCACCTAGATTGAAATCACATTTAATGTTGAATGATCTTGGTAAGCGCCCAGTTTGATTTCTCCTTTACTGTTGAATACAACCTCTGTGTCCTTCCATATTTTAACTCAGCAAATGGCCATGAATTACCTATGTCATTCATTGATATATATTGGGTAGTTTTATGGCGCACGAGGGGGGGGGCGAGAATTATAGTTTGTGGCAATAATTCTTTCGACCATAAAACTTAGATGGTACAGAATTATTATAACGTTCATTCTCCGTGCAACCTAAGGGGCATCCTGTCTCTTTCCTTCCGTTATTAAATGCAATGGATTATTTTTCCTCTTACATATCTGTGACAGTCTAATAATTAAAATCCAATCCAAAACCTTGATCAACGCTTTAACTCGTATTTTATAATGATAACTTGTATTAATAAGCTTCATCGTGTACTATAAGAGAACCCATAATATTTCTCTTCTCACTTAGTTAATGATTACAACAGTTCTCAGGAGATACCCTGATTCAACCCTTATGTTATTGAATTATATGGGTTTGTCTTCCTTCTAGAGATTCCTTTGCAGGATAAGGCCATGAATAACTTGCTTAATCGGTTATGCAATTAATTTCATTAATTTAATGTATAAATTCTAGACACAGATTTCATGTAACTTTGTTCGAGAATTTAACTTGTTTTAATTGACGGTAGTAATTATAATTGTTTTAGTTGACGACAGTAATTATAATTTAATGGGTGAAATTGACAGAAGTAATTATAATTGGTTTATGTAGTTCTTAATTGTATATATTGTTTTAATGAAAGCGTAATTTGATACTCATGTGTAATGACTGCAGTTTTTATTATGTTTATACATGATCCAAATTAAGGATAAGGTAGAGTGATTGTAGCGATTATCTTGATGGTGTTAATGAAATTAATGTTTTACAAATCAGATATTTTAACCTTTGTGCGATCTAGGAAACTAGTGTATTAATGATAATTTATTATTAAGATAGTCTTTTTAGCTAGTCTTTTTAGTATAAACCATCGGACATGAATTGTTACATTCAAGGGTCTACAGTTCTTCTGCTTGAACTAAAAGAGTTAAGAAAAACTTGGTTGATGTTATTGATGTTTACCTTGCGTAGACAAATCACTGATATTTTAATAGGAGGCTTGTGCCTCTGGATGGATTGTGCATTGGATTTTTATGCGCATTTGGATTATTTGCGTACCTGGACGTGTGTGCCTTGGATGTTTTGTGCTTTTGATTTAGGTGTAATTGGGTTTTATGCGCATTGGTTTTCACGCGCATTGATTTTAGGTGCCAACGATATACCTTGAATGGGCCTAATGGTTAAGAACATATGTTACTTCCTAAGATATCACAAGATCAATCAAGCAGGACTTTGCATGTCTAGCGAAATAAAAAAATAAAAAAATATTATGACTTTCAGTTGTAATCACGGAGGGGATTTTACATTCAGTCATCAGTCTGTGCTTGAGAAATGGGTCAGGATCTGAATCAACGGTCATCACTTTGGTGTTTAAATACTTATAGATTCAAATTCCCTAGTTTTTTGTGCATGGATGATGAGTGAAGGATAATATCTTGCCCTGCTGTTTATCCCTTTACTTATCTTTGAGTTGATTGATTCATGGTTGAATGTTTAGTCTTTGATCCTTCTTATGAATGAGTACCTCTGTGGCTTGATTGATTAAAACTTTGATTTCTCTCTATGTTTTTAACTACTTGAACTTGGGTACATCTCTACATTTTTATTGATAAACTCTGCATTGTGAATGATAAACCTCTGAGTTGAATGACAATCCCTTGGCAAACCCAACTTCTGATTTCAATGACTTCTTTGTGTGATTTTTATTGATTATCATGAAAAGATTTTATTTTTGTATTCTGTCCCTTATGCCTTTAGTCATTAGTCGGTGCCTAAGCAGTCGACTAGGAGTCGAATTGACGGTTGTCACTTCAGTGTTTAAAGACCTATAGATTCAAATGCCCTGCTTTTATGTGCATGGATGATGAGTGAAGGATAAGAATTTTTTCTTCCATATATCCCTTACTTATATTTGAGTTGATTGATTCATGGCTGAATGTTTAATCTTTGCGCCTTTTTATGAATGAGTACCTCTGTAGATCTGTAACATCCCACTCTGGCGCACTGAGCGAACTTATTCTTTGAGGACACTTTCTCGCAAGTGATATGGATTATTATGATATTAAAACATTTGTATTTGATTATGATGCGTCATGGGTAGATGACATGTTGTTTTACTACATTGACATAGACAGGTGCTATTGACATGGTTTTTCGGAGTGTGTAGGGTTTTGGACCTTGAGGATGCAGAGGCATCGATGCAACCCCTTGGACTCCGGATTGAGTCAGGGAGTGTGATATTTGGGTTTGATTGATTTACTATGATATTAATACATTTTAGATGATGATATCATGTGGACATGTTTTGAAATGATTTATTGATGATGTAGGCTAACGATAGCTTGCCGACCAGACTCACATATGGAGTAAAGGGGTCACACACGACTACCAGAGAAGTTGAGGGAGAGGTGTGGATAGCAGCCCTGCCACATCCTACTATCACTCTCGTCGTGGCTCGAACTGTAGGTTAACGATTACCTAGTTCGAGAGGACCCACGATGTCGTGAGAGAAGACTGCGATAGTCGCTCACGATGATTCTAAGGGGCGTGCAATAAGGCGAAGGCCTTATTCCTTAGAAGCCCTTAGTCTCCTACAAGTTCACTTGGTGGAGTGTTGACTCCAAGGGTTATTGATGTCTACCAATCAGTCAAGAGGCAAGTGGCACCCTTGGAGCACGTAGTTCATCCTGAAGGGCACGTTGCGCAAAGGAACAGATGAGGCAAGTGGCACCCTTGGAGCACCTAGTGCATCCTGAAGGGCACGTCGCATTTATGATGATAGAGGGAGGAACCTAGATGGCCCGAAGACAGAAAACACATTAAGAAATTTAAAAAGAACAACTTCCCTAAATAAATGTCGCCCAGTTCAGAATCTACGTTCTAAGTCTAAAACTTCTCTATGGGTAAAATTTTGTCTACCCTTAAGAAATTTACCATATAAAAATAAAACAATAAAATTTAAACTAAAAACCACTTAAGTAATAGTTTTGGTCTTCATAAAAAATTTGGGGTAAAATGAAGAGAGTAAGAATTTAATTAAAACCAGTGATATAAAATGTCAAGAAAAAATTAATTTATTTTAACTTTTGATAATTTCAAAAGGTACTAAATTAATAATAAAAGTAAAAAGAGGATAAATTGCACAACTATCATTTCTAGCTCTAAAAAAAAAAAAAAGGAATGAAGGAAATGTAAAATTTAGGAAATTAGGGAAAGGAGGTAACCTAAAGAGGGAAAGAGTGGAACTCATAGTAAAAAGAAAGAAACCAACTTAAGAAAGAATTAGCATTTAAAGAAACTTCTAATTTTGAACTGATTTAGCAATTTCTTTTTAGGGAAAGCTTTTAAAACCTGTAAGGGAATATAGGGACACTGAGGAGTAAATTCAGGAGTAACTCTAGGTGGGTGAGGGAAATAAGACAATTTAATAAATTAAAGAAAATAACTATTGGAGGAATGTGGGGGATGAATGACACTTGTACGAAGGAGAATTTTTGGAAGAATTTTATTTAAAACTTAAATTAAATGAGATTTAGGGAAAGAATGGAAGTTCTAAAACTCTATAAAAGAGAGAAGGGAGGAGGAAGAAGGGGATCGGTTGTTAGCATAACATTACACTGCAAGATTAGTGACTTGACTGATTTACTTGTGGGAGTTGGGATTTCCCAGCTCGGAGAGGAGTGGTAGCTCAGCCTTGCGAGGTGAGCTGGGAGCTACATGTACCATCTAGATAGTGTGTGGCCCCTTTGCGGCTCATGGGGGCTAAGGGGGAAGAAGAGTACCCCTAGTATTGGCTGGGAGGTACCAGTGAGGTCTTGACGGTCGGCGAGCGAGAGCGACACAGAGCGTGCGGACGTCATTCGAGGCAGGTGATCAGGCAAAGGTACGCTCCTTGATTTGTAGAGTAGAATGCATTAGATGTATGATTAGATCTACATGTGTATTGGTAATCTGGATGGAAGAATATTTAACTTCAATCGGTGTTGGTTTTCGTTGGACTGAATGGTTTTTCTTTATTTACTTACTCCGACGAATTTTTGTGTATTTAACTTGTTGCAAAATTTTACTGTGTAAAATTAGAGAAACCACTAGCCTTGTATTTATCATTTCGTCTCCATCCCCTGAATGGTGAAACTGACTATGTACATTCACGCTGGAAAACTTGTTTCTGGCACACTCCTTTTGTAAATTTATTACCCAAGAAAACTCCTTCCTGGCAATTTTGTTTTGCTATTTGGTTACTGTGAACTTGGTTCAGGAATTCAAAATCTTGGTCTATTTATCTCTGTGTCTCCATCCGAATTTTTCAACTCTACCCCTTGTTATTTTTGTGTACTTCAAGCTTGTGTTAGCACATAAACCCCCGGTGAATCCACCCTTGATCGATTTAACCGCAATTTAGTACCACCGTATTTTAATCTGTCCTAGGACTTTTCATCCTTACCTATTGACCTACTAATCCATTGCTATATTTGGTCCAGTAGACTTATTCATAGCGAGTTATATTCGAGTCAACTTTAAATTGTTGAAGCGTTGTGTCTATCTACATTCTTACAAGTATAGCGATTGTAATTATCTAGCATAGGGGAAATTTAAGCCTGTTAGGAGACATGCGTTTGAGCTAGGCACGACAACTTCATTTTTGTTTTTTGGTTTGTCTGTTTAAGGATGTTGATAGTCCACCCTTGACCGCATCCTCCTCTAACTACGTCGGACCAGATTTCATTTGCAACTAGTCCCTTCTTAAATCCATTGTGTAGCATTGTCATTGTGCTTTAATGGGAGTCAATTTTATAGCGAGGATATCACTGTCGTTTCCTAAATGTCTGCCTCTTTCCATCAGGGTACCTTCATTGTACATTGGTTGGTGTTTTGTGCATAGACCCATGATGCTTGGATGATTAATTAGTGATGAATGAAGATCGATTCTCTCATTGATGGATACAGAGTTATCCATAGCAGAGTTAGGCGATTTCCCTGGATTTTCGTTCTCTATTGACAGATTCCTTTTTTTTTGTTTAGATGAGTTACGCAAAGACCCCTATCCGCTCCCTTATTCTAAGTATTTTTAGATGGTTATGGAGATCGGTATGAATGCAGGTCCAGATCCATCCGACTCCATGAGATTCCTCGTAGGTATCCGATTAAAGTTTCATTTATCATTCTCTTTTATTATTTTTCCAATTAAAACTTCTTTTCACCTTCTGGATCTGACTTGATTTACTTGCCCAGTTATCAATTTTAGCTCTGATATACTAATCACCAACTCAATATTACCTTAATTGATAAGCGTTGAGAGATGAGAATCGTGTCCCAATTGTAGTGACTGCCTAGTTATCATTTTATTTTAATTTAACAATTATTTTAACTCGGATATACTGAGTATTGCTAATGAGGAGAGTGGTACTATCATAGGTCCAGACCACCTCATTTCGGGTGTAAATAGAATACCTTCGCCTAGACCTAAAAGTGAGTTGGGAGCTGTGTTATTATAACATTTTCGTTGACTAAGGAAATTGTTATAATAGAGTCAAGTTGAAGTGTTACCTTATGTAATCAACTGTAATTTTAGGGTAATGTACTTTCCTTTTATCTTAAACAAGTAATATACCAGAATAGGAGAGAATGAGAGATTATTTCAATTTTGCGCCTTATTTGATTGCTTGATTTTGTTTTTTTGTCATACATTCCAACAATTTAATTATGCCTCTTAAATTGCCTTACTATTTGATGCCATGTCATTACCTCACATTATCGCTCGGGTTTTAATCTTAAAGGCCTTGTTTTTCGCTTTTTCATTTCTTATATGGGAGCATTCTGGTTAAGATGGTAGTATTGATTGACAGGAGAATTAATTGTTATAGCGTGTCTGGTAAGAAACTTTTACGTCAAAACTTTATGGAAAATAAGGTAGCATTGCTATATTTTTGGCCTTTTCCTCAATGCCTTATCACTGTCTTTCAAATTAATTTCTTGTTTTATAATTCATGATATGCCAGGTTAGTCGACATTAAAAGTTGCAGTATTTAATTCCTCGATATTGTCTCTACCTTAAAAGTCTTGTTATTGCTTCTTTGGTTATTTAATGTTATCTTTCTGCTTTAAGATTTCTAATTGTATCAAAAATAACAACTATTGGGTGAGTTTAGAATTAGAGGACGGATTGTGATTATCTAATAATAGCACTAAAAGCACTAGCGATCTACCATGTTAATAAGGGCATTCTCCTTTAGTTTAGTCAAAGTCTCTTTTTATCTAACTACTTATTTTAGTTAGTGTTTAATTAATAACAAGTTACTTTAGTTAGCCATGGTTCAATTAAAGTTAATGACCAACAGATTGAGATTGGGTTAAAAATTAATTGCCCAACTAGAATTTATAATAATTAAAGTTGGAGTAGAGATTGTTAAAGTCATGGTTAAGTAGCTCTTAATTCTCTCGTGCCTTGAATTAATTTGGAAGTTGTATTGCGCCTTCAGTAATAAGAAGCATGGTTGATTATGTACTTGTTCTCTTAGCATTTCTAAATCAGGTAGGTTACTCTTACGCCTTTAGGAGACGTTGACGTGTGATCGAATTGTAAGTTTATAATAGAGTTGTGTACGAACTTATGTCGTTTTATGATGGTTTAGTGATCAAATTTCTCTTGCACCTTGGAAATTTATGTGAGGTGTGATTGATTCATAGAACGCTAACGCGCATTGATCTTTATTGATGTTGTTGACTTAGTCTTTGAGTTTTGGTCTTCTTGGGTCGGGTGGGTTGTAGACACCTCCATGTTCCTCAGAACAGTCGCCATCCCTAAGACCTTAAATGGTTAAAATCGATGGGAACCTGGGCTTGAGCATTTCTTATGTGTCTTGGAGGTCCTAACCATTGCAGGGTAGGACAGGCAGGTAGTCAGTCTTATTTATTGTCGGTTGATTTGCGTTCATTGCTTGCAGATGATTGATGTGCATCTTAGATCATTATTGTAACAACCCTAGTTGAAAATATGCTTAGGGATTATTAAGAAAAATTAATTAGGTGATTAATTGTCCTAACATGGTTTTAACTAAACAAATATTGGCATAATAATATTAATTAAATATTTATTAATTAATTGATTGTTATAATTTTGATTAATTAATTAATTTAATTAATTACCTATCGCATTGAATGCCCAGGGTAATAAATTTAAGAGGGTTAATAAATTTAATTGTTTAATTAAATGATTTACGTATATGGGGGGATAAGAAACATTAAATATAAGGATGAGAAACATTAAATAATAGGGTAAGACATTAACTATGTGGATAAGATAATGAATGTATGAATAAGGAAATTTATGAGGAGGAAAGGGTCGGTGAAGGAGGGATATGACGAGAGGAGTCTTACAAAAGAAGGCATTATTTTGGGGGAGGAGGAATCATTTTTTGAGGGGGGGAGAGTTCTGGTTTGGGGGTTTTAGATTTTTTGGTTCTGAGTTGGAGTTCTACAGTCTAGGAGGATCATTACGGGGGCACCGGTTTGTTGGGGGGTTTGGGCACGGGGCCCAGGATATCCATATGGTATCCTGGAGCTAGGAAGCTGGACAGGATTCTCCTAGATGGCAGGGAGGAAACACGGTTTGGGCAGAGTTGGTCAGCGCATTAGGCAGCAACAAAGAAGCGGGCTAGACAACCGGGTCAATGGAGAAATTAACATCAGGAAGAGGTAAATTTGTATTATTCTGTTAAGTAAATTTTATCCTGTTATGAAATTATTGTTCATTGATAAATTTAACATGCGTATATGTTGAATTAAAAGAAATTACTGAGTTTTCTGTAATCAAGTAGAAGTTATTGTTTCAGTTTATGGAATTAATAGACTTAAATTAATACGTTCACTACACATGGTATCAGAGCTAGTGTTTACAATCTAGAGACTTAAAGGTCCTACCTGCCTGCCTACCCAACTTAGGAATGGAAATGTACCAACCCAGAAATTCAAATGACCACTCAAACCCTATATTTACAACTCTTCAACAACCAAAGATAGCCCAGAAATAATACAAAAACCCCACGAAGAAAACTACCTAGAAACCCTAAAGAAAAGAGTGAGTTTAGCAGGGAAACAAGACCCCATGCATCCCTTGTTCCATTCATCTTCTACCTAACCTACAAATGGCAAAGACAAAAAAAGAGTCTGGTTATACATATAGAAGAAATATGTTTTGTTGCATTATTGATTAAATCTAATATATATATATAAAAAAAATCATATTGCATATAAAAATAGCCGAAACACTATTCATACCATTCATTCAATCATTTATGCCCCTACACTGGCTAAAACAAAAGTAGATGACTCTTAGTATCAAAATTGAGGTTGTTAATAGATACTTGTGCCAACTTATCTATTTGCCAACATAACCCTCCATCTAGATCTGATAACTACCCAGATTAGGGCATGCCACTATGGATACACCTGTAAGTCACCTTCAATATGTACATGAAACAACGGTATCAGACACAAAACCCCTAGATGTCAAAAGAAACTCGTTCACTCAAAACTTGATAAGCCTCATTTATCTCTTGAAATTTTAGAGTCACGCCATTTTGTCTTTTTTGCTTGTTTGGATGCTATTTCAAAGCAAGACGAAGATAATTTGATTGAATTGCATCCATTGTAGCATTGTAATCAATTTCCAATATTTTTTAATAATCCTTTGTCCTGGGGAGGAAGGAGTAAAACTCATATTCAAGAGAACCCTCCCATCCTTGGCCTTCCCAAACCATTTTGAGTTGCAATTTAGCAGCAGTTCGCCTCAGCGAATACTCCTCTATGAAAGTTCTTCAACCCCTCGAAAAGATGGCACCTAGAACTCAAATTCCGCCCCAATTGCAGGGACAAAATCACGGAATCTCAGTTGAAAGTGAAAAATGTGAATAGAAATTTAGCCCAATTTGCGGGGGCAGAAACACCAAAACACTAAAGTATGGAAGAAGCCTCTGAAATAAGACCGAAGATGGGACTATAACAGGAAAACAATTCGTGTGTTGCCTAGAAAAAAAAATTAATAACCTAATTCCAGGAGATGAAAATGGCGACATGGCCAGCCATTGTTGACAATAGATGATGATGATGAATTCACACAAATCCAGGCCAATAAATTCTTCGAGAAATGACAAAAACTAGGATTCAGGCCAATGAAATACAACACCAAGGAGACCAAAAATCATATCGACGGCAAGCTCAGAAAACAATGAACTAGATCTGAACCTAAACAGTCGTAACTTTACATACCCAGGTCCCAGGTCTCCCAGGTCTTAGAAAACAAAACGGGGGCCGCTGCTGATATCATGTTCATGATTTTCTTGATTCAAGCAAGGGGAAGCTGGTAGTTCTAGAAGTCGCTCACATACTCGTATACATCCTTGCCAACTCCACTTGCATCAGCATAGGAAGCGCGACGTGAGCTACATAATCAATTTGATACTTATCAATGAACTCTGGAGTGATCAACCAAGGAGCATCTAAAATAATGCCCCTCCTCATACGCATTCATCACTATCCATCTGAAATAATGCATCTGGAATAACCTCCTCAACCCAACCAGCAAACGATTTGAGAAAGAGCCCAACAGCCGAGACCAGCGCTAAGCCACGGGCAAGAGAGGAACCAACGAAGGAAGTGCGGGCGACCACAGTCAGGATGAAAAGAAAAAACAAGCCACCTGAAGGAAAACGTTGGATGAACTGGTGAAAGTTTAAGGTTTAGGTATCGAGAGCCGGGGCTGGACATGTGAGCCTCATGCGAGAAGACCAACCTTATAGGCTGCCAGCATGGTCTCTGGCGTGGAAGTTCTATCAATAGATGCCTTGTTTCTCATCAATATATTCAGCGCACGTTACATATATTTTGTATATATTTTAATTTCAAAATGTTTTATTTTTAGAAACGCTCAAACTAGTTAATAACAATATTATTATTATTTCAAGATTTTATTATTTTATTTTGAATAGTAATACTATTTTTGTAAAAATAAAATACATATAATAATGCATATATATATAAAGGGGTTATTATTAATACTAATTGAATAAGAAGTATCTATGAGTTCTTAATTCAATAAAAAAAAAATGATAAGGCTAATCTAAGTAATTAAGATAATTAATTTACTTTAATGATTTATTGGTAAAATCGGATGATTAAATTAATATTATAAAAATAATAGTGGGTTGATACAATTAATTTAATTATATATATATATATTTAAATTGATTGTATATTTAGCGTAAAGTAAACTGCATTAAAGTTAACTAAAATGTTAGAGGGTCAATGGGTTTGGAACTCAAGACCACCCACCAAGTAAAGCACCTTAAGAAGATCACTAACACCAACGCGCCCTCATAAGTCTTTACAAATAAATTCTTATACTTAATTAGATTAATGGTAACATTGTAGGGATTAGAGTGGTATTATTATTAGGAAGATACAGTATGAAGATTAAGACTAACTGGCTTATTACCTGACCTATTGATCCAGAGCCAGCTAACCGAGTTGAATCATAATTAGTGAATGCACCAGAAATCAAGGTAAAGGCTTATTTAGCACTGCTAATCTTTGTATCCCGAAGTATAAACTCTGATTGTCCAAGCGTCAGGCTCACGAGACTGTACACACAACTCATCGAGCCAAGCGCCAAGCCCCTCCACTCCATTCCACTAGTCAAAGTCAACACTAAATATCAATGCAGCATTCGACAATGCCAACACTAGGTGCCAAGGAAAGGCTCACGAGTCAAGCATCGGAGGATATTTAGTTGTAAGAAAAAATTTAAAAGGACTTAGACTAGGACAAGTGGGAAGGAGGTAGCATATGCACTAGGAGAGTAAGCAAAGGAATTGGTGAGTATGGTGCAAGGCTAGCGTAGCTACAAGGAAAGGGAACCAATTTTTTTTTAAGGGCAAAGAAATCAAGCTTAGACGCTTAATCCTAATCCTAACCTAACCAATCCCCTAAAGAGAGTAATGTCTATTTACAGACAAGTAAAGAAAACTTACGCCTAACCCTGTTTCTAGTTTGTGTAACACCAATTTGAAACGTCCTTGAACTCACCCTGACAACTTTGGTTGATGCAGGTTAAAGCACTGGTGGGATGGTCAGGACTCGATGGAATCGAGGTAGGGGAGCGTCGTCGCAAGCACCGCCAACACCACCAGTGCCACCACCACCATCGCTCGAACTAGCTCTCATACTGCGCTCGTTGGAGGCCATTAATGAGACTTTAAAGGGGCGACAACCAACAGGGACCAAAGGGGAACCCCCACCATCTGGAATGGGTAGTCAATAAGCGTCAAGGGATTCAGGGGGAGGACCTCCACCCGAAGACATCACGTGAGAATTGCAGAAGATCAAACTTTCGAAGTTTGTCGGGGGTCGGGAAAGTGAATGCGCGGAAGCATGGTTGGAAGGCATGACAAGGTGTTTTGCCTTAAGGGACTATGCGTCCAACTCAAAGGAAAAGATTGTAATTTTTCAGTTAAGAGACAGTGCCTTGAACTGGTGGGGCAACCTGGAAAGACAACTGCACCTTACCCCAGACACAGTATCTTGGGAACTTTTCTAGGAGAGGTTCCAAAGGAAATATCTGCCAGCCTATTATGAGGAACAACAGGTAGGGGCATTTCATGCCTTAGTATAGGGAAATAGAACTGTAGAAGAATATGAGATCAGATTTATGGAATTGGTCAAATATGTTTTGTATATATATGATGACCAACGACAGGTAGAACGCTTCTTCTATGGGATAAACCCTAAGATCAGAGCTATGGTGCGGATGTGGAAACTATCTTCAGTAGCAGAAGTTGTGGAAAATGTGTGTTATGCAGAGGAACACATGAACTTAACCGGGTGTACAAGACTGACAATTATGCATCGTCTTGGATT
>SNQJ01S0001196.1:121088-170571 GCA_010110895.2 Picea sitchensis
CCATGAATCATCCCTTCAATATATAGGAAAGGATTGTTTAGTTACTTGGATAGAATGTAATCCCAAGATATCTGGAGATTCATTTAATTCGCCAACCATTCGAACTCCAACTCATCCTTCTAGAAGATTCCTTCTAGAAGGATTGAGAACTTATTCGTTTTCTCCCTTAAGAAACATTTCCGCACCCTGACCATTAACACAGTGCGGAAAGTCCGCAGTCAGACTGAATGTAGCCTGCGGAAATAAAGTATTTCCGCAGGGCAATATATATGCAGCCTGCGTACTATCTTCAAAAGTGTGATTTTGAGAAGCTGATAAGTGTAACTTTCTTCATGAAAATGATCTTAATGAAGAGTCAGATCTTCTATCACCATGTCATTATCATGTCATCATCTTGATAACCAAAAATGTGGATAACATTTTTTATTTTATAAAAATTTCATAAAAATTTCAAACTGTTCATGTTTTTATTTCAAACTTTTTTTATTTTAGAAAAATTACAAATCTGTAAGAATTAAATTTATAATTCCATTTTTACATATGTAATATTATAGTACAATGGAGGATTAATATACATACAATGGAAAAAAAAAAGAACATACATATTTAAATTTAATAAATATACTATAAACATACATAGTTGGACATTAATAAATAATTTATAAACATACATATTTAGTCTCCCACTCTGATGTTGTTTTGCAATTGTAGTGACCCTTTGAATAAAGGAATAATTCTAACCAATACTTCATTGTGGATAATAAAGTCTAATTTAGACATAAAAGAGTTTACAAACTGCAAAAAAACTTCACTAGTGACATGTTCTCATACCATAGGCATGCACTCAATGTTTGGGAGAGCAACATGTTGGCTGGTCATTCACTATCCTTGAATTAAAATAACCCTTATGCGAGTATTTTTGATGGATTAACATATGGATCAAGTGAGATTGGTACCTAAATGACCTGGTACCCCTAAAATCTTTAATTTGTTGGTGCATTTTATTTGCCAAGAACTTCCAGAAGTCAAACCTTATGAATGTTTGATTCTCGGGGTGTGATAAGGCTACTAGGAAATAATATGTTACAATGTAACATACAATTACATTGTAATATTGTATAACATATTACAATGTAATATGTTATATAGTAATATATTTTATGACATATTACATTGTAATATTGGCGCATACCTATCGGCCCTCGGACCAAGGTCCACTCGTAGGATCGTTCTCTATCCCCTTGAGCCGAAGCGACTTCTTTCGATTTCCTACTGAAATCTACAATTTATCAATCCACAGGTCCTTTTCGCATCTTGAAATCTCGTGAGTTCACGAGTCGTGACTCCCGACTCTTCCTCTCCCATCTCGCGATACCCGAGATCGCAAAATGGGTATAACTCTTCTTTCGTCAGTGCCCTCTACACGTGACCACTGGCTAAGCTTCATGCAATCTCCTCTCACTACTCGTCACTTCGCGAGTTTCACTGTCGAGCTCATGTACTCTTGTCTCACGAATTCTCGAGATGCGAGAAGTCAACAGAATATTGACTCCTTCCTCCAAGCAGCGTGTGTTCACCTGCCAATCACGCGCCCCACCTTTTGGTTCCTCCACATATCCACACTCGTGCCTTGGCTCTCGACACTTTGTGACTTCTGATGTAAAAAGTGACTCCTTTCAACCTCCAAACCCCCGAATGCACGAAATGTGATGGGGTTGTTGATCCAACGGTCCTCCCGTTCTCTGGATCCAACGGTTATCCTCACTCCTCGTTATTACGCCACTCACGACTTGGAGCACCCATGTTTTTGGGCTCTCACCTAGTGAACCTCCAAGTTCGTGAGATCCTTCGATCTCTACCACCTATCCTCCTCAAATGGACGGCTACGATTCTCTCATGACTTCGGGACTTTCGGGAAAAAAGTCTCAACTCCCTATCCACCGATATGCCGAAATGCCAAAATTCTGACACGTCGTCAACGCGGGTCCCACGATGGAACTTCCCACCTTTTTGGAGTTTCAGACCTCGCGACTTCACGAATCCTCATTCTAAGCTTCCAACTCTTCAACCCACAAAACCCCAAATTGGTCGATGAAGGTCTGACCTCCATGTCGGCGAGTATGCCACATGTCCAGTCTCAGATGGACAGTCCTGATTCTCTTCACAGCTTCGCCACTCACGAAGTCAAGAGACTTCCTTCTATGACCTCCGATGTCCGAATCCTCTATATGGGTGATCTCGCGACATGTTTCCTCCTTCTAACGGGTGGCTCAGATTCTTTCACGGTCTCACGACTTCGCCTTTCGCAACCTCGTGAATATTGTTGCAAAGATTTTAAACCATAACTCCCTTGCTCCTCTACATGATCCGACGGTTCTTGGAACTTTGTGAATTCTCCACAGAGAATTCTGACTGTCAAATTCCTCCTTGACGATTTCTATGAAATGAACATGGTATCTCCTTTCAAAACTTTTCCTTCTGCAAAACAACTTCTCTACACCTCCCTTCAACACTTTAAGGCACTATTTCTTTTTGAGTTTTTCTTCGTCAACTTCGAAGATCCTATCCCTCCTGAACTTGGTTGAAAAATCCTTGAGTCCGTTGGGGATAATTCCTGTGTGCACTCCTTGCGACACTTCTTCAAATACACTCTGATATTTGAGCCTATTCGGCTCTGTGCACTCCCTGCAACAACATTCTTTTCAACAACTTCCTCAGGTTGCAAACTATGAGACTCTTCTCAGCCTGTGCAAGCCTTGCATGACTCATGTGCTTAACTTGCACTTATGCAAGAATGAGAACAATGTTATCCCTTCTAAGCTTCCAGAGACGAACTCTGAATTCTGTCAATGCACACCTTGCGGACAATTTCACGGCACTCCTTGCAGGAAAACCCTTGCTCAAACAGAGAAACAATTGAAACTCATTTCTTACTCTCCCTCTCTTCAGATTTGAGAAATTTAACATGAAATCATACATTCACACATCAAATAAAATGCATAACAGAGAGTAAACAAGCATATATCAATCAGCATGTACAACACAGAAAGCGATTGGACACCATGAGTCTGAACTAAAGATCTTTGTATTAATCTAGAACTTATGTACATGGGTTTTTACTCTACACAACTCTTTGATTCTGCTTCTCTATGCTCTCCTCGATTTATTATGTTGTTAATGTTACAATGATACAAGTGAGGGTGTCTATATATGTTTTCCCTCCGGCTCCTAAAACTGTCTAATCTAAGAATTCAAAGCTACCTACTTACATTTACTAGCATAAATTCCTCTTAGTCCTTCAGACGAGAGCGGGATGCTCAAGGTCTGATTACAATCTACAAGTATGCTATTCCTTAATTGTTTCATTTATGTTTGGCGTATCAAACTTCAAAACATTTCAAACAATTCATCATGTGCCAAAATGCATTGGTGTTTTTCCCCATGCTCGCTTGTTGTTGGCCATGCTCATGCATCATACTCCCTCGCTTGAAAATTTTCATGGGCTCCTGTCCATGAGCTCTCGTACAGTTTGTCGATGCTTTTGGATCTCTGCTTCATTCTCCCAGCTGGCATCTTCAACTGGATGTCCCTTCCATTTGACCAAGTATTCAAAATATTGCCTTCTTCAGGTCCTTTTGCTAACTCTTTTGTCCAGTATGCTTTCCATCTGTGGCTTCTCTGCAACTGGAATCTGTTTAGTCCACTAAACCTTTGGTTGTTCACTACCTGCTTCGGTTTCCTCAGCTTTGTAAGGGTACAAATATGAGATGTTGAATATCAGAGAAATTCCGATCCCATCGGGTAATTCAATCTCATAAGCATTTGCCCCAAATTTCTTCAAGACCTTACATGGTCTGATCTTCTTCATCTTCAGTTTGTTATATGTCCCCTTTGGGAACCTTTCTTTTCTCAGATGTGCCAGAATAAAATCACCAAACTCAAATTGAAGTTGTCTCCTGTGTTGATCTTCTCTGCACTTATACTCTTGGCTTGAGTTCTGCAATCGCTCCTTCACCTGGCTGTGAAGTTCCTTCATTTCTTCGGCAAAATCCTCTGCACTAGCACTCCTAGTTGAATCTTATTCTGAATCTCTCAATTATGAAACTCCTCTTGGTTGTGTCCCATAAACAATTTGGAATGGACTCTGCCCTATGCTTATATTGATTGAGTCATTATAAGAAAATTCCGCCTGTGGCAGAATATTGTCCCACTGACTGTGATGTTCTTTCACCAAACTCCTCAGCAAGTCTCCCAAACTTCTATTTACAACTTCTGTCTATCCATCCGTCTGAGGATGATAAGTTGAACTGAACGACAAGTTTGTTCCCAGATTTTTCCATAAGGTTCTCCAGAAGTTTCCCATGAACTTGGTGTCTCGATCCGAAACTATGCTCCTTGGTAAGCCGTGAAGTTGAATGACTTCTTTGAAAAACAGATTTGCAATGTGAGTTGCGTCACTGGTTTTTTGACATGGTATGAAGTGTGCCATTTTAGAAAATCTATCTACCACTAGAAAGATCGAGTCAAACCCTCTTTGTGTTCTTGGCAGCCCCAATATGAAGTCCATGCTGATTGCATCCCAGGGCCTATTAGGTATGGGTAACGGTTGATAAAAGCCTGCATTCTACCTCTTCCCTTTCGAATACTGGCAAATTCTGCATCTATCCACGAATATTTTGACGTCTTCTCTCATTCCTGGCCAATAATATGACTCATTTAACTTCGAGAATGTATTTTCATGACCGAAATGCCCGACCAATCCTCCACTATGTTTCTCCTTTAGCAAATTTCCCCTCATGGAGCATTTTGGAATACAAAGTTGATTACACTTAAACAGTAATCCTTCCTGGATCATGTATTATGTCCATTGGATTCTGTCCCTGAGAATTGGATTCTTAGCTGCTTCATACACCTCTTTAAAATCTGGATCATCTTTGTACATGTCCCTGAGATCATCAAAACCCAGTGTTTTGACTCTGAACTCCTGCAAGAACAAACATTTCCTGCTCAAACCATCAACAACTTTGTTAGCAGTTCCAGAAATATGCTTAATTACAAAAGTAAAGTTCTACAGGTATTCAACCCATTTAACATGTCTTTGATTCAACTTCTCCTGTTGAGTCACAAATTGCAAAGCATGATTGTCATTGTATAAGACAAACTCCTTTGGTATTAAGTAATGCCTCCATTTCTTCAATGTCTGGATAATAGCATAGAACTCATTCTCATACGTGGAGTATTTCACTTTCGCTTCATTCATCTTCTCACTGAAGTATGCTATCGACCTGTCTTCTTGGCTCAAGATTGCCCCTATTGCAAATCCACTTGCATCACATTTTACCTGAAATGTCTTTTTGAAATCAGGTAACACCAAAACTGGTTGTTCCGTGATTTTCTTCTTCAACAAATTGAATCTTTTCTCGGCCTCTTTTGTCCAGTGAAAAGACTTGTGTCTCTTCTTCACTGTGTCCATCATCGGTGCACTAATTCCACTAAAATTCCTGATGAACTTCCGGTAGAAACTAGCCAATCCCTGAAAACTTCTCACCTCAAAGATACTCTTTGGTGATGGCCAATTCCTAATTATCTCCACCTTATCTAGATCCATCCTCAACTTGTCTGCAGAAATAACAAACCCCAAATAAATGAGCTTTGTCTTCATGAATGAGGATTTCTTCATATTTATCAGCAGCTTCTCTTGCTGTAATCTCCGCATCACTGTAGCCAAATGTTTCAGATGCTCTGCCTTTGTTTTACTGAAAATCAGAATGTCAACAAGATAAACTATGACAAATTTTCCGATGAACTCCTTCAGGACTTCGTTAATCAACCTCATGAAGGTACTTGGCGCGTTCATTAAGCCAAATGGCATAACAAGCCATTCATACAACCTTGCGTTAGTCTTGAAGGATGTCTTCCATTCATCACCTTCTCTCATATGAATCTGATGATATCCACTTTTCAAATCAATCTTCGAAAAAAAATTGGCCCCACTCAAGAAATCTATCAAATCAACCATTCTTGGCAATGGAAATCTATACCTGATGGTAATCTTGTTAATTTCCCTTGAGTCTGTACACATCTTCTAGCCTCCATCTTTCTTTGGACTAAGTATTGTTGGAACAGCACATGGACTCAAGCTTTCTCTTACCAATCCTTTGTCCATTAAATCATGGACCTGCCTTTTGAATTCTTCATTCTCCTGCAGCGTCAATCTATATGCTGATTTGTTTGGTAAACTAGCTCCAGGTATGAGATCAATTTGATGACTCACACTTCTAATTGGTGGCAACGAATGAGGTAGTTCGTCCACTACTATGTCAGCAAACTCTTCCAACATTTTCTGAACCTCTTCTGGTAAATCATCTACCCTTTTACTGGTTAAAACAATTTTAGGCTTCCTAACCACAATGAATTGCGGTTCCTCCTTCTTCTTAACCTCTGTAAGAATTTCCTTCCCACTAATAAGAAGTACAGTGTTGCTTACTTCAGTTTTCACCTCTTTATCCTTAATTGGCAACAACATGTGAGTTCTCCCATTTTTCTCTAGGGTGTATGTGTTCTTCCTCCCGTCATGAATCACATTTCTGTCATATTTCCATGGCCTACCCAGCAATAGATGACAAACATCCATGGGAATAACATCACAGAGTATCTCATCTTTATACCCTCCTATTTTAAATTCAACTAAACATTGTTTAGTGACATTTACCTGATGTCCTTTTTGTAGCCATGAAACTCTGTATGGACTTGGATGTTCAATCATTTCCAACTCCAACTTTTCTACCATCTCTCTAGAAACAAGATTATTTGTGCTACCACTGTCCACGATGACATTGCATACCTTGTCTTTGGTTTTGCAAGTAGTCTGAAAAAGTCTGTTCCTTTGGACCGAACTCTCCACCTCCTTCTCTGGCGTTAAGAGAACTTTTCGCATCATCAATGATCTTCCTCCTTCAGCATCCTCTACCTCAACATTCCTCCTCTGCACTTCGGCAATGTGAGTTTCACCACCTTATTTCTTTTTGTCTAGACATTCATAAGATTTATGTCCGTCCTTTCCACATGTGAAGAATTTCACTGTTCCACCTCTTCCTCTTCCTCTACCTCTGGTACGAGTAAAAATGTTTCCATTAGCATACTGACCTCTTTGTTCGGTATGTTTCCCTCTCTGTGAGCTTCCACCTCTCTTATTTTGAGTCTGAGGTTTCTTCCACTCTTCTTTGGGTTTCTGATTTCTATCCTGGGCAACTAATTTGCCTTTGGGCTGACTTCTGCCTCGACCTCTTTGACCTTGTTTTTGGCTCAGCTTCTCTTCAGCTTTTAGAGCCATATGATAAGCATCTTCCACTGTTCGGATGGTCATCATGCTCATCTCATCCTGAATGTCGTATCTCAGACCATTCATGTACCTAGAAACTTTTTCATCATCACTTTCATGATGACCTGTCCTGATGTTCAACCTGTAGAATTCTTCAGTGTACTCCTTTACTGTCAATAGCTTCTGTCTCAAATTTTGCATTCTTTGAAACAGATTAATTTGGTAATCCCTAGGAATGAATTTCACCTTCATCTTTGTGATCATCCTATCCCAACTCTTGATCTTGTGCTTTCCTTTGCAGCGTATGTCAGCTTGTAGCTCATCCCACCACAATGATGCATGTCCTTTAAGTCTTGTGATAGCATGTTTGACTTTTTTGTCTTCCTCGACATCTTCATAGTCAAAATATGTGTCTAGAGCTCTAATCTAGTCTAGAATCTCTTCAGCATCCAGGTTTCCCTCGTATACTGGAATGTCCATTTTTTCCTTAGCACCCATTCTTGCAACAACCCTTATCAGACGTTCATTTACTGCATCTTCTGCTGTGACTTCTTCTCCTTCATGTCTAGCTTCATTTTCACTTTCGAAATCACTGACATCTCCAACACCAGTTGTGCACCTCTGTCCTGTCTCCATGTCCACAAGTCAGGTTCGTATATCATGCATCTCTCTTTCCATGGCTGGATTTGGCACCTGCCTACCCCTTCCTCTTGGCATTTCCTTTTCCTCTGGCGGATCAGGTGTTTTCCTGTCCCTTCTTCTCGGCGGCATGGCTAAGATTCCTTTCTCACTTCCCCTGTTTGAAGTATACAAATAGAGTCAACCTATGATACCACACTGACACAGACCTATCGGCCCTCGGACCGAGGTCCACAAACATGATCGTTCTCTATCCCCTTGAGTCGAAGTGGCTCCTTTCGATTTCCTGCTAAAATCTGTAATTTATCGATCCATAGGTCCTTTTCGCAGCTCACAATCTCGCGAGTTTGTGAGTCATGACTCATGACTCTTCCTCTCCAATCTCATGATTACTAAGATCACGAAATGGGTATATCTCTTCTTTCATCAGTGCCCTCTACGCGTGACCACCAACTAAGCTTCACGCAAGCTCCTCTCGCTACTCGCTGCTTCGTGAGTTTCACTGTCGAGCTCACATACTCTTGTATCGCGAATTCCCGAGACGCAAGAAGTCAACAGAATATTGACTCCTTCCTCAAGGACACGCATGTTCACCTGCCAATCATGTGCCCCACCTTGTGGTTCCGCCACGTATCCACACTCGTGCCTCGACTCTCGGCACTTCATGACTTCTGATGTCAAAAGTGAATCCTTTCAACCTTCGAACACTTGAATGCACGAAATGCGATGGGGTTCCTGATTCAACGGTCATCCAATTCTCTGGATCCAACAGTTATCCTCGCTCCTCACGATTTCTCCACTCACGACTTGGAGCACCCAAGTTTTTGGGCTCTCACCTAGCGAACCTCTGAGTTCGCGAGATCCTTTGATCTCTTCCATCTGTCCTCCTGAGATGGATGGTTGTGATTCTCTCGCGACTTCTCTACTCGTGACTTCAGGACTTTTGGGACAAAAGTCTCGACTCCCTATCCACCAATATGTCGAAATGCTGAAATTTCGACACGTCATCAACGTGGGTCCCATGATGGAACTTCCCACCTTTTTGGAGTTTCGGGCCTCGCAACTTCATGAATCTTGATGCTAAGATTCTGACTCTTCAACCCACAAAACCCCGAATTGGTCGATGAAGGTCTGACCTCCATGTCGGCGAGTATTCCACCTGTCCACTCTTAGATGGACGGTCCTGATTCTCTTCACAGCTTCGCCACTCGCAAAGTCAAGAGACTTCCTTCTCTAACCTTCGATGTCTGAATCCCTGATATGGGTGATCTCGCGACACGTGTCCTCCTTCTAACAGGTGGCTCAGATTCTTTCGCAGTGTCGCGAATTCACCTTTCGCAACCTCGCGAATCTTGATGCAAATATTTTAAACAGTAACTCCATTGATCCTCTACACGATCCGACTGTTCTTGGAACTTCACGAATTCTCCACAGAGAATTCCGACCGTCAAATTCCTCCTTGACGATTTCTGCGAAATGAACACGGTATCTCCTTTCAGAATTTGTCCTATTGCAAAACAACTTCACTACGCCTCCCTTCAACACTTTAAGGCACTAATTCTTTTTGAGTTTCTCTTCGTCAACTTCGAAGATCCAATCCCTCCTAAACTTGGTTGAAAAATCCTTGAGTCTGTTGGGGATAATTCCTGCGCGCACTCCTTGCAACACTTCTTCAAATACACTCTGATATTTGAGCCTCTTTGACTTTGTGCACTCCCTATGACAACAATTTTTTCAACAACTCCCTCGGGTTGCAAACTCTGAGACTCTTCTCGGCCTACACACACCTTGCATGGCTCCTGTGCTAAACTTGCACTTCTGGGAGAATGAGAACAATGTTATCCCTCCTGAGCTTGCAGAGACGAACTCTGACTTCTGTCAATGCACACCTTGTAGACAATTTCATTGTACTCCTTGCAGGAAAACCCTTGCTTAGACAGAGAAATAATTGAAACTCATTCCTTACTCTCCCTCTCTTCAGATTTCAGACATTTAATATGAAATCATACATTCACGCATCAAAGAAAATGCATAACAGAGAGTAAACAAGCATATATCAATCAGCATGTACAACACATAAAGTGATTGGACACCATGAGTCTGAACTAAAGATCTTTGTATTAATACAGAACTTTTGTACATGGGTTTTTACTCTACACAGCTCTCTGCTTCTACTTCTCTATGCTCTTCTCGATCGATTATGCTACTAATGTTACAATGATACAAGTGAGGGTGTCTATATTGGTTTTCCCTCTGGCTCCTAAAACTGTCTAATCTAAGAATTCAAAGCTACCTACTTACATTTACTAGCATAAATGTCTCTTAGTCCTTCAGACAAGAGCGGGACGCTCAAGGTCTGATTACAATATACAAGTATGCTCTTCCTTAATTGTTTCATTTACGTTTGGCGTATCAAACTTCAAAACAATTCAAACAATTCATCATTTGCCAAAATGCATTGGTGTTTTGCCCCATGCTCACTTGTTGTTGGCGATGCTCCTACATCAAATATGCTATGACATATTACATTGTAATATGATATGGAAAATCTGCATTAATATAGCACAACAAATAGAAAACAAACTGTGAAACATAGGTAGTATATTCACTATAGTGATTCCCTCAACTTGTAGAATATATACACTTGTGTAGATTTGATTTTTCCTTGAAATTTATCCGATCAACATTTAATGTAATATGTTTGGCATTTAAGTCAGCAACTGACTAAATTCTTGAAAATTGAAGAGGTCTTAAAACTATTTTATTTGTTAATCACATGTTACTTTGTTGTGTCCTAGATTGTCGTTGTTGTTTGTGAAACTTTGGACATGGAGGGATATGATGTTAGGTTTAATAATCAAGAACAAATAGACTCAAAAATATATCAAGCAAGGGAGTTAGGGAGTTTATAGTTAAGAAACCCCTTAGTGGAAATCCCTTAGTTTATAGTAAAATTAGGTCCCTTTATGTAACTTTAGTTGACCATAAAATATTTCACAATTATGTATAGCATTTTCTATATTATCAAAGAATATCACCTAAACTACTCCGTTAGCACCATTGTAGACATTACCATTTGGAACCATTAATTTTGTGACAATTAAGACTCACTCAATTGCATCTTCTTCAAAATATATATGCCATTAAAACTCACATTACTATTTGTAGAAATAAGATTCATTAGCACCGTAAATTTTGTGACAATTAAGAATCATTCAATTGCATCTTCTTCAAAATATATATCCCATTAAAACTCACATTACTATGTTTACAATAGTTTATTATGCACTTACATTTGAAATTATTGTTATGATTTCTCTCAATCAACGTGAATTTCCACCTTATATGACTATATTTTATCTATATTTCTAACTCCAACTAAGCCTAACAAATATTACATTTCTCCACCTCATCTTAATTTATATTAGGAATACAAACAACCCTCAAACCCATCCCATGTAACATGACAATAAAGGAACTAGTATAAAAACTCAACGAAATTTAAACAATGCTAATGGGAAGTTTAAAACAGTGGCATATAATTCATGTTCATGCAAGACCTTGACCTCGTCCTGATTAAAACATGTTGATGATATTAGTGGGTGTGTGAGTTTAGGAAGATTAAACTCTTTGTTTTGGGGATTCTAATGCATGGCATTATATGTGGTATTTGTGGATCCAACCATAGGGAATTTTTAAGGAATCTTATAGAAATGTTCTAATACTTTTGTTTAATGGATCCAACCATAGGGAAATTTTAATGAATCCCCTTGCTTGTTGGTTTTTTGAATTGATTTCCCTTGGGGAATCCAAATTCTGATTTCAATGACTTCTATGTGTGTGTTTTATTGATTATTATGAAAATATTGTGGTTTTTTCTTTTGTCCTTTATCCCTTTAGTCATCAGTTCATGCCTGAGCAGCCGGCCAGGAGTCAAATCGATGGTCGTCACTTTGGTGTTTAAAGACCTATAGATTCAAATGCCCTTATTTTTTGTGCATGGATGATGAGTGAAATATAAGAATTTTCTCTATTGTCTATCCCTTACTTATCTTCGAATTGATTGATTCATGGCTGAATGTTTAGTCTTTGCGCCTTCTTATGAACGAGTACCTCTGTGGATTGATTGATTAAAACTTTGATTTCTCTTTGCGTTTTTAATTACTTGAACTTGGGTACATCTCTGCATATTTATTGATAAATGTTGCATTGTGGGTAGATATTGAGAAGAGATGTCGACACATGATTCTCCAAACAATCCTCGCAAATGCTCTAGGTTATCCAAAGAAGGAAGAACAATAACTCTTTCTTCGATTGAGACTCCGAGTGACCAACAACAATCTCATCAAAAGAGATATTCAAGCAAGTCTGTGAATAGATCAACTGCAGAACCTTCTCAAGAAAGTGGTATGGATGCAACCTTCTTAGTTAGGTTGTGCATTGATACTCCTATACCTGAGAATGTAGGGAATACCTCAAAACAAGAGAATATTCCTGGTAATTTTCTTTGATTTTGTTGTATTTTTGTGTATTTAAATTTATGTGAAATTAAATGTTGTAATTACTTTCAAATGTGTGTGTAGACAATGATTTTAAAGCAAGGGACGACAATGAAAGAGAGAGTGGTTGTCACAAAGATTCAAATGCCGGTGCAGATTGTCAAGGTGGACTTAGGAGGCCGCATTATCAAGAAACAAAATATTACACGCCTACGTCCACCTATCCTTCGGATGTTGGTGATGAACTTCCCTGGGAAAGGATTACTGAAGCAATGACGCTTGAGCGATGCTCCGGTGTTAAAAGGAGGTTGGAATATAATTTGGTGGTCTTTGAACTCCCTTAGGAGAGTAAACAAAGATTGCAAATTGTTTTGCATTCATTGAAAAACTTTATGGATGCATATCAGAAGATGGGGCCAACCACTGACAGTTTTGTCGATCTAATGAGGCGGTGAAAGTCAGAGGTGATGGGCCCTGATATATGGGAGGCAGTAAAAAATAGAGTTTCAAAAGAAGACACCATTTTGATGTTCAATTTCAAAGAGGTCCCAACGTGGAATATGTTGAAGGTGCAATATTTTAAGCACCCTGACATTGCAAGACATATGTATAACATATTTTTGGATGCATATGATAAATTTTCATGGAACGATGAGGTTCCACACTGTAATTTACCTCAAAATTTACATACAAAAAAAAAAATTGTTTCGGAACATTGAATTGGTTTTATATCCTTGAGGCCGTTCAATCACTTGTCTATCCTAAGGTATGTTCGTCTTACTGCTTTCGCTCCTCTATCCTATTAACATAGGGTCGCTATTTCTTTTCGTAAAGTGTTACATATGACAACATATCTATAATTAAGGATCCTTTATCTCATGGTAACTCAATACTATCCACTATCTTATTCCTAAGCCACTCTAAGACATGTAGTAATAACCACTTAGAGTCTTGCTATCCTATAATGCAAGGTTAGAGGTGCTAGGCCTATAGAAGACTGATCCCTTAAGTGTAAGTAGCACTATACAATCTACAAGGAGAAATTAATCTTATTCGGAAAACAAAGGTAAAGTGGGTTAACTTTGGCCACTAAAAAAAATTGCACCTTGAACTTATAGCGTGCGGGAGTTAATGTATTAGAGGTTAGGGATTATGATCATTGGCACACAACTCGTTAGGTAATGACAAGGCCCGACTGTTTTGGTGTTTAATGCAGGGTAGTTGGATTCGACATGAAATGGTGTAGTGACACTTTCCTCAGGTTGCCTCGCCATTAATGCCCTTGACTCTGATACAGGTGGAAGGAACTATGCCTTAAAGGCCTGTCTGCAAAATTTAATACACCTGGGAAAGTGTCTATTCGACAAAGAGATCGACTGGTGTGCTTCCAAGTAAATGTTGACACCTTCCCCATAATCACATGGCCTATGTACGAGCTACTTCTCTCCTTTTTATCCATTCGGAGGCTACCTCGTGCCTTTCACTCTCATTCGGCTTTTTGGTTTGGGTGAGAGAGGATTCATCGTTTTAGGCGATTACGTTCGCTCCCGGGTTAAGGTTTCTTTTTGTGAAGGATAGAGAAAGGTATTAGACCAAAACCTTTGTTGGCTCAAGCCTCATGGCCGGGGTACATGATTCATTATCTGTTTTAAGTGCGTGGAGGTTCTTGGTGATGCTTTCCGATAGTCGTTCTGTGTGGTAAGTTTTACCTTCAACTCTCTTTTAATTTACATTTCTAAAACAAACATTTTTCTTGTCTATGGTTCTATGCACACCTCTGTTCTTTGATAGTGTCTTCATATTTTTCCAAGGTACTTGTCTGTGGTTCTGTGCACAACTCTATTCTTTGATAATGTCTTCATCTTTTTCCAGGGTACTATGTTAGGAAAGAAAAAGATTCGGGTTCTGTTTTGTAAGGGTTTTGACTCCTATTCTAGTTTATCCATGTTACTACACAATACGACCCATCGAGACCGAGCCATTACTCGTATACGAAGTCGGGAACTTAATCGGTTAAACCCCTTGTCATTATTCCTTGTTCTTCTCCATTGGATAGTCCATTATACCCTTGTTATTTTGTGTCTCGGTTCGGTTAAACCCATGTTATTATCTTCTAGTCTCCTCCGTTGGATTGTCCATTAAGTTCTTGTTATTGTTTTCTTGGTCTTCTATGGTTGGCTTTAGTGTTAACTGGTAGCATCGATTTAGAAGTGAATTTATTCCCATTTGTCAAACGCATTTAATCTCTTCTGTTAAGTTGAATGCACGAAGGTTTATGTTTACCATGCATAGTTTTACGCCTTTTATTCTTTCTGTTATTCCTGTATTATCCCTTCAGATTATATACTGGTATCTATTACTAATGATGGGCCCCTGGTTGTGAAAGGGTACCCATCTGGGAGGCACGAACACCCTTTCCCCTCTTAGTCTGGGCGATGTAACATGACGACAGGAGGCATACATCCCCTTCTTCAGTTAAGTATTCAACATGTCCCTTTTTAGTCATTTCCTATTTTGTAATTTAAATACCTTATCATGTTGGTATGTTTTAATACTTTTCATTACTTTTGTGCAGGTGTAGGCATGCCAAAGCATGGGGACACCCTCCTTGCTTCAACAAAAGGTATTTGGGTTCCTATGCAATTTCTCAGTTATTTGTCGTGATTCAAACCCCGCTGAGAGGTTAAATTTCAAGTTATGGGGTACGCCCCGAGTTGTATAAAAGGATTTCTGGTATACCGAACCATCGCACAGTGTGCGCCTGGTTGGACTTTGGCAACTAGACTGTCGATTGAAAAAAAATTACAGTGTTCATTATATCATGTGTATTAGATCTGTTGGGGTTTGGAACTCTGAAGTATTCTCATCTGCATAATATAAATTTGGTTTCTTGTTCGGCTATCATAGTTATTTTGTTCCAAAGTTGAATCTCATTATTGGATGTATAACCCTTTCTAAACCGAATCGGCCATGCATAGTGATTATGCCTAGGGTTTGGTTCTTTCCCAGAATTAATATAGTTGTTTTTTTTATGTTCTAATGGAAGAAGTAACTAGTTTTAGTTTCATGCATCACAAGTCATTTTCATTATGTTCTTCAGTTATAAATGTTGAATAACATTTATCGATCTGCTTACTCATGGAAAAATATCTTAAGTATTAATTTGGATACATGCCTCGTATGCTGTCTACCTTCTGTGTCAATTATCATGGTGCAATATGCCCTTAACGGACTGCTCACCAGTGAACTAGATAGCTTCCAAGCAATTTGTGTACTATTTTCTTTCTATTTTTTGTTATGGCTTATTTTATAAGATCCTTATATATCTATGCACTAGAAGGTTCGATGGTCATCATTATTCATGCTTTAATACCTTTCATTTCTGTTATCTCTATTTACAAAAGTCTCTATAGGATTGTTTGGGTTACGTGAAAAGGAATCTTTTATCCTTTGTTCTTGTTTTATATTGATTAAACCCTCTATGGGTCTGCTCACACGAATAAGACACAACCTAGTCAATACGACAGGAACTGTAGTTTAACTGTGGGTAAGCCTTTTGCTTACAGCGTCTCACCTTGCTGTCATATCTATCTATATTATGCATGTAATGTAAACATATATATATATATATATATATATATATATATATATATATAGATTTGTTGTCTACACCGGTTTATGTGTCCATTGAATAGTACTTTACTGTTGTAGATTATACTTGTTGGATTTATGAATGGTATTTTTAGTCGCAAAGGCTCGTTGTTTACTAGTAGCATCCATAGGAAATTAAAACAAGACAATCTGTTATGAAATTTGTAACTGTTACAGAATTCGTTTCACTGTTAATACATTCCATAAATCTTAGTAATTTACCTAGTATTAGATCTATATGGGATTTGTAACTAAATTACAGAATTCGTTTCGCTATTGATACATTCCAGAATCTTAGTAATTTACCCAGTATTAAATCTATATAAAAGGGTCCATTTCTAGCCAATTATTCGGAAGTAAAATAGTTAGATCTTTCCCACAGCATTCGACCAGAAACAAAATCATATAAATAAGTAAAACAAATTTCAATACATGATCATTTGACTAGAGTAAGGTAGAGTTACATATCTGAACCAGATTTTACAGGAAGACGAAGGGAGCAACCATGTTCCTCCCAACCATAGAACGGGGCAACCAATCTACTTGCCTGGTTCACCCCCTAGCCTAACCATGAATCCATGAGGGTGAATTGAAATCTCCTCTCCAACAATGCCCTTCGAATATCAGCAGTATTCTCTTGCCTCACACTAACATAGTAGTGTTCATAACAGAAAGAACAAAATTTCTTAGTCTTTTCCCTAGCATACTTGGCAGCGTCCTGCCTCCTCACATATGCTCTTTTATTAGTTTTTCCTAGGACTTTTTCCCCCTCTTCGGGAATTTTTGCAGCCTTTTAAATCCCTGATTTTCAAGGGCTGCTATTGGCCAAACCACTGATTTTCCATTTGTAACAATCAACCCAGAGTTATTTTCAATGTGTTCCCCACTCATGGAGTCATGGTTAGCTAATTTCAACATGGCTGCTCCATTTGTCGTCCTGCAATCAATATAAAATATTCTTTTCTTTCCTATTTCATATAAGTGTCATAGTCGAGTAGCTAGTTGGGACAAATCAGAACTCTTCCCAACAGTCAAATGATTTATTACAATCATAAAATTCGAAATTTGGAATTGCCATAACTGGCAAAAATTTTCCAATTTCAGAGTTTACTAAAAACAAAAATAATTTTCCAGCACTTTTAGATTCTAAATTATTTTGTCCAATTTCTTTATTTTGGGGATGTCACATCCTTTCCCCCTTAAATAAAAAACTGTCCTCAGTGTTCGTTCCTTTCCTCGAACAGGATTGGATGAGATTTCCTCAAGTCTCCCTCCAATTCTCAAGTGGCCTCCTCAGGACTAAAGTTCTTCCATTGCACCTTTACTTGAGCGACGACTCTGTTTCGAAGTGCTATTTCTCTCCAGTCCATAATGCACAGGGGTTCCACCCGGAACTCGCCTTCGAGTTCCACCTGCACCAAGTTCCAATCAATCATCTGAGTAGGGTCATGAATATACTATTTCAGCAATGAAACATGAAATACATTATGAATTCTCATATTAGTTGGAAGTGCAAGTTGGTATGCTACGGGTCCAATTCAAGCTAGTATCTCGAAGAGCCCACAAAACCTGGGTGCCAACTTGGCATAGTTTCCTAATTTCAACGAGCTTTTTTGGTCTTTGAATTTCAAATAAACATGGTCTCCTGCTTGAAATTCCAAGTGTCATCTTTTCTGGTCGGTGTAACTCTTATGTCTGTCATGTGCTTCCTTCAAGTTATGTTGTACCTTTATAACCACGTTCTCCATTTCTTGGAGCATTTTAGGTCCGACCATAAGTCTGTTAGCTAGGGTATCCCAACTGATTGGCATCGTACACTTTCTATCGTACAGTATTTCAAAAGGGATTAACTTAGCCGATGTTTGGTACCCATTGTTATATGCAAATTCTACCAAGTGCAGATAGTCTTCCCACTTGTTCGGTTTCATTCTCACATACATGCAGAGCATATCCTCCACGATCTGGTTTGTCCTTTTGGTATGTCCATCCATTTGCGGATGATAACTTGTACTGAAATTCAAGTTAGTATTGAGCCCTGCAAACAATTCCTTCCAAAAGGCAGATGTGAATTTTACGTCTCTATCTGAAATCACCATTTTAGGAATACCATGCAGTCTAAATATTTCTTTCATGAATATTTCAGCAATGTTTATAGCTTTAAAAGTAGACTTTACAGGAATAAAATGTGCGGACTTACTGAGTTTATCTATAACAACCATGATAGAGTCATTTTGTTTCTGAGTTTTTGGCAAACCTATTATGAAGTCGAGTGATATAGTCTCCCATTTCCATTCTGGTACTGGCAATGGCTGTAATAGGCCGGTTGGATGTTGATGTTTAGCCTTAACCTGCTGACAATCTTGGCACCTTGCCAAATATTCTATTGTTTCTACCTTCATACTAGGCCAATAAAATAGTTTTCTAAGTGTTGTTATCATTTTCTGGTAACCTGGGTGGCCAGAATATGGTTTCTTATGCACTTCGTCAAAGATTGTTAATTTTAACCTTGTTGAATCTGGTATGTAAAGTCTATTTTTAAATCGTAACAGTCCCTTCTTGTCGATACTTAGATCTAGTTTATCTAAGTTCGCGGTGTTGTTCGTTAATTCTACCATTATTTTAGTATAGTTTTTGTCATCAATACCTGTCGCCTTTATTCTTTCTTCAAGATCACTTTCTGCCCTGCTAGTGTTAATTTCAAATAACCCATGGATTCTTCTACTTAAGGCATCTGCTACCTTGTTTTCCCTTCCCTTGATATGTCTAACCTCGAAGTTGAATTCACTCAAGAAAGCTAACCACCTTGCCTGCCTTACATTAAGATCTGGCTGGTTAAACAAATATTTCACCCCGTTGTTGTCTGTTAATAATAGAAATATTTTGCCCATTATGTAGTGTCGCCACATCTTTAGAGCGCGTATTACTGTTGCCAACTCCAAGTCATGGGTGATGTAATTCCTCTCATGTTATTTTAATTTCTAAGACTCATAACAGATAACATGTCCTTCCTGCGATAGGACACCACCTAGTCCTTCTTTACTTGCATCAACGAATACGGTGAAGTATTTATCTGGGTCTGCTACTTTCAATATGGGTGTCATTGTCAATAATTCCTTAAGTTTGTTGAAGTTGTCTTGACACTTCTCTAACCAATTAAACCTGGTTTCTTTCTTTTGTAATGAGGTGATAGGGTAGGCTATCTTGGAAAACCCCTCTATAAACTGGCGGTAATATCCGGTGATTCCCATGAACGAACGTATATCCGCTACATCTTTAGGTATCGACCATTCTCTAATGGATTTTGTCTTTTCTAGATCCATGGCAATGCCCTCTGCTAAAATTATATGTCCAAGGTATTGTATCTCTTTCTGGTAGAGGTCACACTTGTCAAAATTAGCATACAGTTTGTGCTTCCTTAACGTTTGCAGCACTATTCTTAAGTGTTCCTCATGTTCCTCCTCCGTCTTTGAATAGACTAGGATGTCGTCGATGAATAATACCACGAACTTGTCCAAGTACTCACTAAAAGTACTCACTAAAAATACTGTTCATTAAGCACATAAAAGTGGCTGGGGCGTTAGTGAGTCCGAATGGTATGACTACAAACTCATAATGTGTGTATCTTGTCCAAAATGTTGTTTTTTTATGACTTCATTATTTATCCGAACTTGATGATAACCGGATCGTAAGTCAAGCTTTGAAAAGATCTTGACTCCCCCCACTTGATCGAATAGGTCATTTATCCTTGGTAAGGGGTATTTATTCTTAATCATCATTTTATTTAGTTGTCTATAGTCGATACATAATATTAGAGTATCGTCCTTCTTTTTCACAAAGAGGGTTGCATCTCCCCAAGGTGAGACACTCGGTCTGATGTACTCTTTGTCCAACAACTCTTGTAATTGTATTTTTAATTATGTCAGTTCAGGTAGACTCATCCGGTAAGGCACCTTTGAGATAGGAGAAGAATCGGGTAACAAATCTATGGAGAAGTCTATTTCTCTTCTAGGGGGTAATTCTGGTATCTCTTCCACAAGCATGTCTTTGAAATCACGTAGGACAACAAAGTCTTCCAACTTTGGATTATCCCCCTTTATTGCTAGATTCATGACTTGGATGGCATACACTTGGCATCCCTTCCTCATACATTTCTTTAGTTGCATCGCTGAAATTTGTCTGACTGATACTGGTTTCGATATACCTTTGGCTATCTTGGCAGTGTCGGAATCATCCTTATAACTAAGTATCTTTGTGTAGCAATTTAATATTGCATTGTGTTGTTCCAACCAGTCCATCCCAATAATCATATCGTAAGATCCTAATGCTAGGATGTTTAGATCGGTATTTATACATTGACCATCTAAGATGAATTCAAAATCTGGAACAAACTCCGCTACCTTTCTTTTAGTACCAGTCACTAATTGTACAAGCCATGATTTCGCGTGCTTCAGTTTCTTAAGTTGGTTTCACTCAACCACACTAGGTGTAATATAACTTAGTGTAGCTCCAGGATCAATTAAAATAGAAATTCGAGTATCATTGATTTTACCTTCAATTTCTACCACCGAGGACTGGTGGTCAGCTTGTCGACCATCTATGGCTGCATTTATCCAATGTAGGCTTCTGCCCACATCACCCACTATCGAGGCTTCCTGCAGATTATGAACAAAAGTTCTATTTGTTGAACTCAAACGTGAACAGTTCCTCCTTAGATGAGGCTCTCCGCATTCCCAACACTTTAATGGCTCACGGGGGTTGTCTCCAAACTTCTTCATTCCCAAGTTTACGGGTTTACCACTGCCTTGCATATTCGGATGGTTTGAGTGAAGGTCCTTTCTCGAAATTTTTTTTACTGTATTCCGATGGGGAGATGGCTGGTACCCATTCTTCCATTGGTTCATTCGCTCTTGTTTCTTATCTTTCCAAGCTTTGGGAAACTCCACCTGTTGTTTGTACTAATCGTAGCACATTCGTGCTTTCCTGAACACTTCGCTCAAGGATTTGGGGTTGTCAAATTCAATTTTGTCCTTGTAGGAATGTGGTAGGTAGCTTAGAAAACGGAGAATTTTTACTTTATCCTCTCGGATGTATGGTACGAACCTTAACAGTTCTAAAAACTTATTTATAAGTTCCTCCATTGTCATCTTTCCAAGTCATAACTCATAGAATTATTTTGTCTTTATTTCATAGTAACTTTCCGAAAGGTATTGTTTCTTGAAGTACTTCTTAAAGTCAGACCATTGCAATTGTTTTTCCTTTAGGCCTTTGGCCAATTTCAGGTCCTGCCACCAAATGCTAGCCTTCCCTTTCAGATTGTAAATGGCCATTCTGACCTTCATGTTGTTGGAATAATTGTAGATGTGGAAGTATTTTTTGATGTCCAACAGCCATGCTTCAGCTTCATCTCCTGTCCTGGATTCTCCATCAAAAGTAGCTAGTTTAATCTTTTTAGATTCTCCTTCAAGGTGGTCTACTTGTTTTCTTTTTCTATCAGATTTAGTTTTTTCCTCAGCTGAAGGTGTCCCTTCTGACGAACAATCTCCTTTTTTTGTTTCTGCCCTAGATTTCTTGGAAGCCCTTTTGCTGACTTCTTCCTCTTGGTTATCATCCTTTGGGATTTTCTTGGTCACTATACTGCGTAGAAGGACTTCATTTATCTCTTGTTGTTCCCGTTGTGCTTTTTTCAGTTTTTGATTGTCTGCTTTGAAAATCTGTAATTCAAAAATAAGGTTCCTCATTGTTTCTAACACTTCCGTGGGTGAACTTCCATCACTTTTTTGTCTTGTATCTCCAGGGGGTCCCTGCTGCAGGTTTTCTCCCATCCTGATCTCTGCATCATCCTGAGCTACCTTAATTAACAAAACAGAAATAGCTTTATGTTTGTAACCATCAAATTTTTGTTAGTTTTACATAAATAGAAAGATATCTATACTAATCAGCTATTGTGGCCTTGTTGAGGTCCAGTGTTGTCACCTTTTTGCTCTGATACCATATGTAATGTACCTCAAAATTTACATACAAAAAAAACAATTGTTTGGGAACATTGAATTGGTTTTGTATCCTTGAGGTCGTTCAATCAGTTGTCTATCCAAATGTACATTCATCTTACTTCTTTTTCTCCTCTATCCTATTAACATAGGGTTGTTATTTATTTTGGTAAAGTGTTACATAGGACAACATATCTATGATTAAGGATCCTTTGTCTCATGGTAACTCAATACTATCCACTATCTTATTCCTAAGCCACTCTAAGACATGTAGTAATAACCACTTAGAGTCTTGCTATCCTATAATGCAAGGTTAGATGTGTCAGGCCTATAGAAGACTGATCCCTTAAGTGTAAGTAACACTATACAATATACAAGGACAAATTAATCTTATTCAGAAAACAAAGGTAAAGTGGGTTAACTTCGGCCACTAAAAAAAATTTCACCTTGAATTTATAACGCACAAGAGTTAATCTATTAGAGGTTGGGGATTATGATCGTTGGCACACAACTCGTTAGGTAACGATAAGGCCCAACCATTTTGGTGTTTAATGCAGGGTAGTTGGATTCGACATGAAATGGTGTAGTGACACCTTCCTCTGGTTGCCTCGCCATCAATGCCCTTGACTACGATATAGGTGGAAGGAACTATGCCTGAAAGGCCTATCTGGACAATTTAATACACCTAGGAAAGTGTCTATTCGACACAGAGCTCGACTGGCGTGCTTCCAAGGAAACATTGACACCTTCCCCATAATCACATGGCATATGTACGAGCTCCTTCTCTCCTTTTTATCCATTCGGAGGTTACCTCACGCCTTTCACTCTCATTCGGCTTTTTGGTTTGGGTGAGAGAGGATTCACCATTTCAGGCCATTCTGTTCGCTCTCGGGTTAAGGTTTCCTTTTGTGAAGGATAGAGAAAGGTCTCAGACCAAAACCTTTGTTGGCTCAAGCCTCATGGCCGGGGTACACAGTTCAGTATCTTTGCTAAGTGCGTGCAGGTTCTTGGTGATGCTTTCCGATAGCCGTTTTCTGTGGTAAGTTTTACCTTCATCTCTCTTTTAATTTATGTTTTTAAAACAAACATTATGCTTGTCTGTGGTTCTATGTAGACCTCTTTTCTTTGATTGTGTCTTCGTCTTTTTCCAGGGTACTTGTCTGTGGTTTTGTGCACAACTCTGTTCCTTGATAATGTCTTCGTCTTTTTCCAAGGTACTGTGTTATGAAAGAAAAAGAGTCGGTTTCTGTTTTGTAAGGGTTTTGACTCCTATTCTAGTTTATCCTTGTTACTGCACAATATGACCTGTCGGGACCGAGCCATTACTCGTATACGAAGTCAGGAACTTAATCGGTTAAACCCCTTGTTATTATTCCTTGTTCTCCTCCGTTGGATAGTCCATTATACCCTTGTTATTTTGTGTCTTGGTTCGGTTAAACTCGTGTTACTATCTTCTGGTCTCCTCCATTGGATAGTCCATTAAGTTCTTGTTATTGTTTTCCTGGTCTTCTATGGCTAGATTTAGTGTTAACTCGTAGCATCGATTTAGAAGTGAAGTTATTCCCATTTGCCGAACGCATTTAATCTCTTCTGCTAAGTTGAATGCACGAACGTTTATGTTTACCATGCATAGTTTTATGCCTTTTATTCTTTCTGTTATTCCTGTATTATCCCTTCGGATTATATACTGGTATCTATTACTAATGATGGGTCCTTGGTTGTGCGAGGGTACCCATCAAGGAGGCACGAACACCCTTTCCCCTCTCGGTCCGGGCGATGTAACGCGATGACAAGAGGCATACATCTTCTTCTTCAGTTAAGTATTCAACAGGTCCCTTTTTAGTCATTTCCTATTTTGTAATTTAAATACCTTATCCTGTTGGTATGTTTTAATACTTTTCATTACTTCTATGCAGGTGTAGGCATGCCGAAGCATGGGGATGCCCTCCTCACTTCAACAAAAGGTATTTGGGTTCCTACGTAGTTTCTCAGTTATTTGTCGTGATTCAAACCCCGTCGAGAGGTTAAATTTCAAGTTTTGGGGTACGCCCCGAGTTGTATAAAAGGATTTTTGGTATACCGAACCATCGCAGAGTGTGCACCTAGTTGGACTTTGGTAACTAGATCGTTGATTGAAAAAAAATTACAGTGTTCATTATATCGTGTGTATTAGATCTGTTGGGGTTTGGAACTCTGAAGTATTCTCATCTGCATAATATAAATTTGGTTTCCTGTTCGGCTATCGTAGTTATTTTGTTCCAAAATTGAATCTCATTATTGGATGTTTAACCCTTTCCGAACCGAATTGGCCATGCATAGTGATTACGCCTAGGGTTTGGTTCTTTCCCAGAATTAATATAGTTGTTTCGTTTATGTTCCAATGGAAGAAGTAACTAGTTTTAGTTTCACGCATCACAAGTCATTTTCATTCTATTCTTCAGTTATAATTTTGAATAACCTTTATCGATCTACTTACTCATTGAAAAATATCTTTAGTATTAGTTTGGATACATGCCTCGTATGTTGTCTACCTTCTGTGTCAATTATCATGGTTCAATATTCCCTTAACGGACTGCTCACCAGTGAACTAGATAGCTTCCAAGCAATTCGTGTACTATTTTCTTTCTGTTTTCTGTTATGGCTTATTGTATAAGTTCCTTATAGATATATGCACTAGAAGGTTTGATGGTCATCGTTATTCATTATGATTCGTGCTTTAATACCTTCCATTTTTGTTATCGCTATTTACAAAAGTCTCTACAAGATTGTTTGGGTTACGTGACAAGGAATCTTTTATCCTTTGTTCTTGTTTTATATTGATTAAACACTCTATGGGTCTGCTCACACGAATAATACACAACCTATTCAATACCACAGGACCTGTAGTTTAACTGTGGGTAAGCCTTTTTCTTACAGCGTCTTACCTTGTTGTCGTATCTATCTCAATTATGCATGTAATATAAACATATATATATATATATATATATATAGATTTACTGTCTACACCAGTTTATGTGTTTGTTGATTAGTACTTTACTGTTGTAGAGTATACTTGTTGTATTTATGAATGGTATGCTTAGTCGCAAAGGCTCGTTGTTTATTGGTAGCATCCATAGGAAATTAAAACAAGACAATCTGTTATGAAATTCGTAATTGTTACAAAATTCGTTTCGTTGTTAATACATTCTAGAAATCTTAGTAATTTACCCAGTATTAGATCTATATGGGATTTGTAACTAAATTACAGAATTCGTTTCTCTATTGATACATTCCATAATCTTAGTAACTTACCCAGTATTAAATCTATATAAAAGGGTCCATTTCCAGCCAATTATTCGGAAGTAAAATAGTTAGATCTTTCCCACAACATTCGACCAGAAACAAAATCGTATAAAGAAGTAAAACAAATTTCAATACATGATCATTTGACTAGAGTAAGGTAGAGTTACATATCGGAACCATATTTTACAGGAAGACGAAGGGAGCATCCACATTCCTCCCAACCATAGAACAGGGCAGCCAATCTACTTGCCTGGTTCACCCCCTGGCCTGACCATGAATCCATGAGGGAGAATTGAAATCTCCTCTCCAACAATGTCCTTTAAATATCAGTAGTATTCACTTGCCTCACACTAACATAGTAGTGTTCATAACAGCAAGAACAAAATTTCTTAGTCTTTTCCCCAGCATACTTGGCAGCGTCCTGCCTCCTCACATATGCTCTTTTATTAGTTTTTCCTAGGAATTTTTCCCCCTCTTGGGGAATTTTCGTAGCCTTCTAAATCCCTGATTTTGGGGATTCTATTGGCCAAGTCACTGATTTTCCACTTGTAACAATCAGCCCAGAGTTAATTTCAATGTGTTCCCCACTCATGGAGTCATGGTCAGCTAATTTCAACATGGTTGCTCCATTTGTCCTCCTGCAATCAATATAAAATATTCTTCTCTTTCCTCTTTAATATAAGTGTCATAGTCGAGTATCTAGTTGGGACAAATCAGAACTCTACCCAACAGTCAAATGATTTATTACAATGATAAAATTCGAAATTCGGAATTGCCATAATTGGCAAAAATTTTCCAATTTCGGAATTTACTAAAAACAGAAATAATTTTCCATCACTTTTAGATTCTAAATTATTTTGTCCAATTTCTTTATTTTGGTGATTTCACATCCTTACCCCCTTATATAAAACATTGCCCTCAGTGTTTGTTCCTTTCCTGGAACAGGATTGGATGAGATTTCCTCAAGTCTCCCTCCAATTCCCAAGTGGCCTCCTTAGGACTAAAGTGCTTCCATTGCACCTTTACCTCAGCGATAGCTCTTCTTCGAAGTGTTATTTCTCTCCAGTCCAAAATGCACAGGGGTTCCACTTGGAACTCGCCTTTGGGTTCCACCTGCACCAAGTTCCAATCAATCATATGAGTAGGGTCATGAATATACTTTTTCAGCAATGAAACATGAAATACATTATGAATTCTTAGATTAGCTGGAAGTGCAAGTTGGTATGATACGGGTCCAATTCAAGCTAGTATCTTGAAGGGCCCACAAAACCTAGGTGCCAACTTGGCACAGTTTCCTAATTTCAATGAGCTTTTTTGGGCTTTGACTTTCAAATAAACATGGTCTCCTGCTTGAAATTCCAAGTGTCGTGTTTTCTGGTCTGCGTAACTCTTCTGTCTATCATGTGCTTCCTTCAAGTTATGTTGTACCTTTATAACCATGTTCTCCATTTCTTGGAGCATTTCGGGTCCGACCATAAGTTTGTCAGCCAGGTTATTCCAGTGTATTGGCATCATACATTTTCTGTCGTACAGTATTTCGAAAGGGCTTAACTTAGCCGAGGTTTGGTACCCATTGTTATATGCAAATTCTACCAAGTGCATATAGTCTTCCCACTTGTACGGTTTCATTCTCACATACATGCAGAGCATATCCTCCATGATCTGGTTTGTCCTTTCGATCTGTCCATCCGTTTGTGGATGATAACTTGTACTAAAATTCAAGTTAGTATTGAGCCCTGCAAACAATTCCTTCCAAAAGGCGGATGTGAATTTTACGTCTCTATCTGAAATCACCATTTTAGGAATACCATGCACTCTAAAGATTTCTTTCATGAATATTTTAGCAATGTTTATAGCTTTAAAAGTAGACTTTACAGGAATAAAATGTTTGGACTTACTGAGTTTATCTATAACAACCATGATAGATTCATTTTGTTTATGAGTTTTTGGCAAACCTGTTATGAATTCGAGTGATATAATCTACCGTTTCCATTCTGGTACTGGCAATGGCTGTAATAGGTCGGCTGGATGCTGATGTTCAGCCTTAATCTGCTGACAATCTTGGCACCTTGCCAAATATTCTGTTGTTTTTCCCTTCATACTAGGCCAATAAAATAGTTTTCTAAGTGTTGTTATCATTTTCTGGTAACCTGGGTGGCCAAAATATGGTTTCTTATGCACTTCATCCAAGATTGTTAATTTTAACCATGCTAAATCTGGTATGTAAAGTCTATTTTTAAATCGTAATAGTCCCTTCTTGTCGATACTTAGATCTAGTTTATCTGAGTTCACGGTGTTGTTCGGTAATTCTACCATTATTTTAGTATAGTTTTTGTCATCAATACCTGCTGCCTTTATTCTTTCTTCAAGATCACTTTCTGCCCTGCTAGCATTCATTTCAAATAACCCATGGATTCTTCTACTTAAGGCGTCTGCTACCTTTTTTTCCTTGCCCTTGATATGTCTGACCTCGAATTCAAATTTGCTCAAGAAAGATATCCACCTTGCCTACCTTGCGTTAAGATCTGGCTAGTTAAACAAATATTTCACCTCGTTGTTGTCTGTTAATAATAGGAATATTTTGCCCATTATGTAGTGTCACCACATCTTTAGAGCGTGTATTACTGCTGCCAACTCCAAGTCATGGGTGACATAATTCTGCTTGTGTTATTTATATTTCTGAGACTCATAGCAGATAACGCGTCCTTCCTACAATAAGACACCACCTAGTCCTTCTTTACTTACATCAACGCATACGGTGAAGTCTTTATCTGGGTCTTCTACTTTCAATATGGGTGTCGTTGTCAATAATTCCTTAAGTTTGTTGAAGCTGTCTTGACACTTCTCTAACCAATTAAACCTGGTTCCTTTCTTTTGTAATGAGGTGATAGGGTAGGCTATCTTGCAAAACCCCTCTATAAACCGGCGGTAACATCCGGTGATTCCCATGAACTACCGTATATCCTCTACATATTTAGGTATCAACCATTCTCTAATGGATTTTGTCTTTTCCAAATCCACAGCAATGCCCTCTGCTGAAATTATATGTCCAAGGTATTGTATCTATTTCTAGTAGAAGTCACACTTGTTGAAATTAGCATACAGTTTGTGCTTCCTTAACATTTGCAGCACTATTATTAAGTGTTCCTCATGTTCCTCCTCCATATTTGAATAGAATAGGATGTCATCGATGAATACTACCACGAACTTGTCCAAGTACTCACTAAAAATACTATTCATTAAGCACATAAAAGTGGTTGGGACGTTAGTGAGTCTGAATGGTATGACTACAAACTCATAATGTTCGTATCTTGTCTGAAATGTTGTTTTGTTTATGTCTTCATTTTTTATCCGAACTTGATGATAATCCGATCATAAGTCAAGATTTGAAAATATCTTGGCTCCCCCCACTTGATCGAATAGGTCATTTATCCTTGGTAAGGGGTATTTATTCTTAATCGTCATTTTATTTAGTTGTGTATAGTCGATACATAATCTTAGAGTACCGTCCTTCTTTTTCACAAAGAGGATTGGTGCTCCCCAAGGTGAGACACTTGGTCTGATGTACTCTTTGTCCGACAACTCTCGTAATTGTATTTTTAATTCTGTTAGTTCGGGTAGACTCATCCGGTAAGGCGCCTTTGAAATAGGAGTGGAATCGGGTAACAGATCTATGGAGAAGTCTATTTCTCTTCTAGGGGGTAATTCTAGTATCTCTTCCACAAACATGTCTTTGAAATCACGTAGGACAACAAAGTCTTCCAACTTTGGCTTATCCCCCTTTATTGCTAGATTTGTGACTTGGATGGCATACACTTGGCATCCCTTCCTCATACATTTCTTTAGTTGCATTGTTGAAATTTGTCTGACTAATACTAGTTTTGATATATCTTGGGTTGTCTTGGTAGTGTCGGAATCATACTTATAACTAAGCATCTTTGTATAGCAATTTAATATTTCTTTGTGTCGTTCCAACCAGTCCATCCCAATAATCATATCGTAAGATCCTAATGGTAGGGTGGTCAGATCAGTCTTTATACATTGACCATCTAGGCTGAATTCAAAATCTGGAACAAACTCTGCTACCTTTCTTTTAGTAGCAATTGCTAATTGTAAAAGCCATGATTTCGTGTGCTTCAGTTTCTTAAGTTGGTTTGACTCAACCACACTAGGTGTAATATAACTTAATGTATCTCCAGGGTCAATTAAAATAGAAATTCGAGTATCATTGATTTTACCTTCAATTTCTACCACTGAGGACTGGTGGTCAGCTTGTCGACCATCTATGGTTGCATTTATCCGATGTAGGCTTCTGCCCACATCTCCCACTGTCGAGGCTTCCTGCAGATTATGAACATCAATTCTATTTGTTGAGATCAAACATGGACAGTTCCTCCTTAGATGAGGATTTCCGCATTCCCAACACTTTAATGGCTCACGGGGGTTGTCTCTAAACTTCTTCATTCCCAAGTTTACGGGTTTACCACTGCCTTGCGTATTCGGATGGTTTGAGTGAAGGTCCTTTCTCATAAAACTTTTGTCTCTAAACTCCACTGCCTTGCGTATTCGGATGGTTTGTACTTATCGTAGCATATTCGCGCTTTCCTGAACACTTTTATCAAGGATTTGGGGTTGTCAAATTCAAGTCTGTCCTTGTAGGATTGTGCTAGGTAACCAAGAAAACACTGAATTTTTACTTTATCCTCTTGGATGTATGGTACAAACCTTAACAGTTCTAAAAAATTATTTATAAGTTCCTCCATTGTCATCTGTCCAAGTCGTAACTCATAGAATTATTTTGTCTTTCTTTCATAGTAACTTTCCGAAAGGTATTGTTTCTTGAAATACTTCTTAAAGTCAGACCATTCCAATTGTTTTTCCTTTAGGCCTTTGGCCAATTTCAGGTCCTGCCACCAAATGTTGGCCTTCCCTTTCAGATTGTAAATGGCCATTCTGACCTTCATGTTGCTAGAATAATTGTAGATATGGAAGTATTTTTTGATGTCCAACAACCATGCTTCGACTTCCTCTCCTGTCTTGGACTCTCCATCAAAAGTAGTTGGTTTAATCTTTTTAGATTCTCCTTCAAGGTGGTATACTTGTTTTCTTTTTCTGTTAGATTTAGTTTTTTCCTCAGCTGAAGGTGTCTCTTCTGATGAACTATCTCCTTTTTTTGTTTCTTCCCTAGAGTTCTTGGAAGACCTTTTGCTAAATTATTCCTCGTGGTTATCATCCTTTAGGCTTTTCTTGGTCACTATACTGCGTAGTAGGACTCATTTATCTCTTGCTATTCCTGTTGTGCTTTTTTCAGTTTTTCATTGTCCGCTTTGAAAATCTGTAATTCAACAGTAAGGTTCCTCATTGTTTCTAACACTTATGTGGGTGAACTTCCATCACTGTTTTGTCTTGTATCTCCAAGGGGTCCCTGTTGTGGGTTTTCTCGCATCCTGATCTCTGCATCATCTTAAGCTGCCATAATTAAAAAAACAGAAATAGCTTTATGTTTGTAACCATCAAATTTTTGTTAGTATTACATAAATAGAAAAATATCTATACTAAACAGCTATTGTGGCCCTGTTCAGGTCCAATGTTGTCACCTTTTTTCTCTGATACCATATGTAATGTACCTCAAAATTTAGATACAAAAAAAAAATTGTTTGGGAACATTGAATTGGTTTTGTATCCTTGATGTCGTTCAATCACTTGTCTATCCTAAGGTACGTTCATCTTACTTCTTTCGCTCCTCTATCCTATTAACATAGGGTCGCTATTTCTTTTGGTAGAGTGTTACATATGACAACATATCTATAATTAAGGATCCTTTGTCTCATGGTAACTCAATACTATCCACTATCTTATTCCTAAGTCACTCTAAGACATGTAGTAATAACCACTTAGAGTCTTTCTATCCTATAATGCAAGGTTAGAGGTGCCAGGCCTATAGAAGACCGATCCCTTAAGTGTAAGTAGCACTATACAATATACAAGGACAAATTAATCCTATTCGGAAAACGAAGGTAAAGTGGGTTAACTTCGGGCACTAAAAAAAATTGCATCTTGAATTTATAGCATGCAGGGGTTAATCTATTAAAGGTTGGGGATTATGATCGTTGGCACACAACTCGTTAGCTAACGACAAGGCCCAACCGTTTTGGTGTTTAATGAAGGGTAGTTGGATTCGACATGAAACAATGTACTGACACCTTCCTCCTGTTGCCTCACCATCAATGCCCTTGAATCTGATACAGGTGGAAGGAACTATGCCTTAAAGGCTTGTCTGGACAATTTAATACACCTAGGAAAGTGTTTATTCAACACAGAGCTCGACTGGCGTGCTTCCAAGGAAACGTTGAAACCTTCCCCATAATCACATGGCCTATGTATGAGCTCCTTCTCTCCTTTTTCTCCATTCGGAGGTTACCCCGTGCCTTTCACTCTCATCCGGCATTTTGGTTTTGGTGAGAGAGGATTCACCGTTTCAGGCCATTCTGTTCGCTCCCAGGTTAAGGTTTCTTTTTGTGAAGGATAGAGAAAGGTCTCAAACCAAAACCTTTGTTGGCTCAAGCCTCATGGACGGGGTACACGGTTCAGTCTTTGTGCTAAGTGCATGGAGGTTCTTGGTGATGCTTTTAGATAGTCGTTCTGTGTGGTAAGGTTTACCTTCGACTCTCTTTTAATTTACATTTTTAAAACAAACATTATGCTTGTCTATGGTTCTGTGCACACCTTTGTTCTTTGATAGTGTCTTCGTCTTTTTCCAAGGTACTTGTCTGTGTTTCTGTGCACATCTCTATTCTTTGATAATGTCTTCATCTTTTTCCAGGGTACTATGTTAGAAAAGAAAAAGATATTATAGATCTATGCACTAGAAGGTTTGATGGTCATCGTTATTCGTTATGATTCGTGCTTTAATACCTTCCATTTTTGTTATCGCTATTTACAAAAGTCTCTATAGAATTGTTTGGGTTACATGAAAAGGAATCTTTTGTCCTATGTTCTTGTTTTATATTGATTAAACCTTCTATGGGTCTGCTCACACGAATAAAACACAGCCTAGTCAATACCACAGGACCTGTAGTTTAACTATGGGTAAGCCTATTGCTTACAGGGTCTTACCTTGCTATCATATCTATCTCAATTATGCATGTAATATAAACATGTATATATATAGATTTACTGTCTACACTGGTTTATGTGTCTGTTGATTAGTACTTTACTATTGTAGAGTATACTTATTGGATTTATGAATGGTATTCTTAGTCGCAAAGGCTCGTTGTTTATTAGTAGCATCCATAGAAAATTAAAACAAGACAATCTGTTATGAAATTCGTAACTGTTACAAAATTCGTTTCGCTATTAATACATTCCAGAATGTAACATCCCGCTCTGGCGCACTGACAAAAATTATTCTTTGAGGACACTTGCTTCCAAGTGATCTGGATTTTTATGATGATGAACCACTTAACCTTGATGATGATGCGTTATGATTGATGACAGGATGTTTTACTATTGCTGTATACAGGTGCTATTGACTTAGTTTATGTGAGTGTGCAGGGTTTTTGACCTGGAGGATGCTGAGGCATCGACGGAACCCTTGGACTCCGAATTGAGTTAGGGAGTGTGATATTGAGTTGATTTATTTACCATGATGTTTATTTGATTTGATGATATGTTGTTGACATGTTCTGACATGATGGTTGATGATGCAGGCTGACGATAGCTTGCCGACCAGACTCACATATGGAGTAAATGGGCCACACATGAGTTCCAGAGAGATTGAGGGAGAGGTGTGGACAGCAGCCCTGCCACAGCCTACTAGCACTCCCGTCGTGGCTCGAACTATAGGTTAGCGATTACCTAGTTCCATAGGATCCACGATGTCGTGAGGGAAGACTGCGACAATCACTCCCGATGATTCTAAGGGGCGCGCAATAAGGCAGGGGCCTTATTCCTTAGGTCCCTTAGTCTCCCACAAGTTCACCTCGCAGAGTGTTGACTCCAGGGGTTATAGAGTCTACCAATCCGACAAGTCAGCGAGTGGCACCCTTGGAGCATGTGGTGCATCCTGAAGGGCACGTCGCATAAAGAAATACAAGTCAGCGACTGGCACCCTTGGAGCACGTGATGCATCCTGAAGGGCACGTCGCGCAACAGAAGAAAATGAGGCGAGTGGCACCCTTGGAGCACGTAGTGCATACTGAAGGGAACGTCGCATGGATGATGATGATGAGACAACCTAGATGACCCTAAGACCTTAAAACCTAATAAAATTCTTAAAACGACTCCCCTAATTAAATTGTTGCCCTGTTCAAATCAAAACCTAAATTAAAATATCTCTAAGATAAATTTGACAAGCCCTAAGAAAAGATCCTACAAAAATAAACCTAGGGCGTAAACTAAAACCCTCCTAGGTGTTAATTAAAGTCTCCTTAAAAATAAAGGGGGTAAAGTAATGAGGGAAATAAATTAAGTGAAACCCATGGCTTTTAAATGATAAAGAAGAAATAAAATCTATTAAAGTGTGGGAGTATAAAAGCTAGGAATTTAAAAATATATTGAAAAGATTAAGAACCGCATTTATCTTTTGGGTTTAAAAATAAAAATAACAAGAGAGAATTAAATAATAGAATTAAAGAAACTAGAAATAAAGGAAACTTAATAATGGAAAGTAGGGGCCATAGGGTAAAAAGAAAAAAGGAATCAGCATTTAGGAGTTACTAAAAATCAGCAACTTCGTTTTAGGAAAGTTATTAAAAGCATGAGAGGGGATCTAGGAACCCTAGGAGTAATTTTAGGAGCGACTTTAGGGGGAGTGAGGGAAATGAGTCTTTTATTTAATTTAAAGAAATTTAATTTGGAGAAACATGGGGGATGAGTGACACTTGGACGGCGGAAAATGTTTATAGGTTTGTCATTAAAAATTAATTTAATAATGATTTAGGAAAGTAGGTGGGTCTCATTTTTTCTATAAAAGAAGGGGAAAAGAAGGAAGAAAGGAGGAACGGTTAGCGTAACGTTACACTGCCGAATTGTGGCTTGACGGATTGCTTGTGAGGAGTTGGGTTTATCTCAGCTGTGTTGGAGTGGTAACTCAGCCGTGGAGGCGAGCTGAGAAGCTAGTCTTATCTCTGGTTCTTGTGTGGCCCCTTTGCGGCTCAGGGGGCTAAGGGGGAAGCAGAGTACCCCTAGAGTTTGGCTGGGAGGTACCGGTGAGCCTTCTACAGTCGGCGAGCAGGATGCGGCATGTAGCGCAGGACGCAGCACAGAGTGCGGGACGTCTTCCAATGCGGGCGTAAGGCAACGGTATGCTTTTAATTGGTGAAGTAGAAAGCATTTTTATATTCAGCAAATTTACTGTTATTGATGATGATATTGTGAGATGGTTCTGGCATTTTTATATTCGGCAATTTCGTTCAGCAATGTTATTGTGAGATTGTTCTGACAAACTTCGGCAAATTTACTGTTAATGATGATGACATTGTGAGATTGTTCTGGCATTTCTATATTCGGCAAATTTCGGTTCAGCAATGTTGTTGTGAGATTGAGTCGGCAATTTGTCTTATATCACTGTACTGGAAAAGATTTTACCGTGTGTGTCTTCTATTGTGGGATTTTGGGCGTTTTTGTAACAGTTCTATTTGGGCGTTTTTTTTTTATGACATTTATGATGCATTGGGGCGTGTTGATCTGAGTTATACAGGCATGAATGATCTGCGTTTTTTTTCTGATACATTCGTGGCGTTTTAAATGACACACATGGTAAAGACTAGGCGTCTCTTTGATCTACGTTTTAACATTTTCAAGGGACTGCGTTTTCACTGATTATTGGCATTTTTTTACCACTGTTGGGCATCCGTATATTAGCGTATTTGCCACTGAGTATGGGGTGCTTTGCATGTTGCATTATTGGCGTTTTTTCTTACCACTGTAGGGCACCTGTTGTAATGGGCGTTGCCACTGTTATGGGGCGTGTTTGTTTACTGATTTTGCCGGCGCTGGTACAGTTGCGCATTTTTATTGATAACTGGTCTACGTTTTCCATTGACCTGCGTTTTTCCATTGGTTATGGGCGTTTTACATAGTTGCATGGGCGTGTATGGGCCTGCATGGGCGTTTTACCTGGACCTGCGTGTTACCTGTGAGTGTGGGCGATTTTTACCTTGCAGAGGGGGCTTTCAGGTAAACCAGTGAGCGTTTTTAACCTTACAGATTGTGTTTTGTCTGCATGAACCTCTGTCCACGGGATTAAATCCCCTCACTGCGCCCACCGGTCTTTGTCATTCCGCTGCTGTCAAAATCGTTTTTATTACACCTGAGTCGCTGGACAGAAAAAGGGGTTTCTGCTCAGCCGTTTTGGGATTTCCCTTCCTTGTGTTTTGGTATAATTGTTTTTCCTTTTGTGCCCTGGTGGGACCTCAGTTCAATCGCCATTTTACTATTGTTAAATTGTAAGGTATTTATTGTCAATTGCAATGATAATGAGGATGGTTAGTTTGCCATGTTAAGGTTGTTAAGTCTGAAACGATGATGATGATGTTGAATAGTAATGCTGATAAGTGTTAAATCGAATTGCCTACAATGATGTTTAAATCGCCTTAGTCATGTCGTAAGGTCATTATAGGTTATGATAGTAATTTTCTTTTGCAGGATAACGATATTAAATTGTTGTTGCATAATTGGGTGTATTTTATTACAAGATTGGTATGAAATTTATGGCATGATTGGTAGCGTTATGATAGTAATTTTCTGTTGTAGGATAACGATATTAAATTATGTTGCATAATTGGGTGTATTTTATTTCAAGATTGGTATGAAATTTATGGCATACATTTTCTGTATTATTGGTTTGTTTCCTTTTTTTATTTATACAGTTTCTGTATTTTTGTTGCATGATACATTTTAATTATTATACATGGGTTGGGCATACATTGGTTTGGCATACATTGGTTGGGCATACATGTATTTCTGTTGTATTTCTGTATTTTTTGTATTATACATTTTAATTATTATACATTGGTTGGCATACATTTTCTCTATTTCTGTTGCATGATTGGCATGTAATTTCTGTATTATTGGTCAATATACATGTCGCTGTCGTTATATGTTTAAATTCTCAATTATGGTGTTATATTGATATTTTTAAAATTTTGAGGTTACGTATGTATATGAGGTTACTTTATATGTGGACATGACATTTGGTAATTTGAATATGATGTTATTTTTGAAACATGAGGTGATATGGTAATTTCCAATTATGAAGTTACCTTAATTATGATGTTATTGTTAAATGTGAGTGTATATTGACATTGGGAACCTATACTTTAATTACAATGTCACCTTTGTCCTTTTAAATATGGATATTTTAGGTGTGACATTTTAAATGTCTTTACATAGGGTCCCTTCTAATTATTTAAATAATGTCATTAAATATTGTAATGGTTATATCTTGTCATTGTAATTATGATAGTTTATTGATATATTCAAATATGATGTCATTAGCAATGTGATGTTATCCTTATATTGAATCGTGTAAAGGTAATACATGTCGTATAAATTAAGGTGAAAATTTTAGTGTTAGGTACTTATGAAAAACAATGGCATTGTGGACTTATCCTAATCCGATTAAAACTTGGGTTACTGATGGTTAAAAAAAAAAAACGAGGTCCTAGAACCTAGTACCTTGAATTGTTAAGATTGTAATGGGGAAATCTGAAATTACTTTAATTTAAATTCTTAAACGGTTGGGATGGGTATCTCGTCTACTCATGGAGTTCATGGGAGTATCGGGCCAGTATTACATGCCTTGAGTCGTGGGATCTACCTTCTCTTAACTATGCTGGGTCATTGTCGGAGTCTTTCGGACCTGGGCATCTGTAGGGTTAGTGGTGGTCTTGAGTTGTTGTTGTACATGGATGAGATCATTCCTTGCCTGGTCTGCTCGTGTCGGGCGAGATATAGTCACCCCCGGTTGCCTTAGCATATGAGTCTGTGTGTGTGATTTTTATGCGTAAAGAGTCCAGTGTCGTATCAAGAGTCTTGGGCCCTTTAAAGGCAGGGTTTCCACTCTTGCGACACACCTGATGGAGGTTATTAGTTTCTGCTTGAGTAGTCGGCCAGGAGCCTGTCTAATCTTCTTTCAAGAAGACATAAAACTAAAAGCCCTGCTTTTCTGTGCAGAAATGGTGAACTCTACTGTTGGATTCTTCCCTCTGTGACTGACTGTAATGTACTTAACACCGGTGTTGTTTCCTGCTTATAGCTGCTAGTTGTACACCTTATGTCTAGGGGGTCTATTGCTTGTTGTCACTGTGATATGTTGGGAATTTTTTGTTGTGTTCGTCTTGTGAGCCTTATGCCTGTGATCGCACATTGTTACAGTTACTCATTGTGTGCCTTCAGTTTTTCCTTGTCGTGGTTGCGTCTTATTGGTTGTCGAGTGGCGTCGTACAGTTAAGCGTGTGGTTACTTCTACACGCGCGCACACACTTTAAAAAAAAAAAATTGCACCCATTACTAGAATGGTTGTCGTAACGAGTCGGTTCGTTACACAGAAATCTTAGTAATTTACCCAGTATTAGATCTATATGGGATTTGTAACTAAATTACAGAATTCGTTTCGCTATTGATACATTCCAGAATCTTAGTAATTTACCTAGTATTAAATCTATATAAAAGGGTTCATTTCCAACCAATTATTCGGAAGTAAAACAGTTAGATCTTTCCCAAAACATTCGACCAGAAACAAAATCGTATAAAGAAGTAAAACAAATTTCAATACATGATCATTTGACTAGAGTAAGGTAGAGTTACATATCTGAATCAGATTTTACAGGAAGATGAAGGGAGCAACCACATTCCTCCCAAACATAGAACAGGGCAGCCAATCTACTTGCCCAGTTCATCCCTTAGCCTGACCATGAATCCATGAGGGCAAATTGAAATCTCCTCTCCAGCAATGTCCTTTAAATATCAATAGTATTCCTTTGCCTCACACTAACACAGTAGTGTTAATAATAGCAAGAACAAAATTTCTTAGTCTTTTCCCCAGCATACTTGGCAGCGTCCTGCCTCCTCACATATGCTCTTTTATTAGTTTTGCCTAGGACTTTTTCCCCCTCTTGGGGAATTTTCGCAGCCTTCTAAATCCCTGATTTTTAAGGGCTTCTATTGGCCAAATAACTGATTTTCCACTTGTAACAATTAGCCCGGAGTTAATTTCAATGTGTTCCCCACTCATGGAGTCATGGTCAGCTAATTTCAACATGGTTGCTTCATGTGTCCTCCTGCAATTAATATAAAATATTATTTTCTTTCCTCTTTCATACAAGTGTCATAGTCAAGTAGCTAGTTGGGACAAATCAAAACTCTGCCCAACAATCAAATCATTTATTACAATCACAAAATTCGAAATTCGTAATTTCCATAATTGGCAAAATTTTTCCAATTTCAGAATTTACTAAAAACGGAAATAGTTTTCCAGCACTTTTAGATTCAAAATTATTTTGTCCAATTTCTTTATTTTGGGGATGTCACACACACTATTTTTCAAGACACATTTTTGCAGAGTTTTTCGTGCACATACACCCTGATTATACTAAACTATCGTCCAAATATTATGGGAATGGTAAATGATGTACATATGATCGCAAAGGGGAATATGAAAGTGCGTCATTGTCGAGGCCTCCACAACCTTTAGTATCTCTCCCAACATGGGAATTTGCTTCACATTTAGAGTTGTAGGCTATATCAGAGATTGGAAAAGAGACCAGGACTGCAATCGGGGAAAATTTGGAAGCCATTTTTTATGGTGTTGATGTTGGCATGAACCGTTAGCGAGTGGAAGACAATTACCGGGCCATATTTGTTTATAAAATAGATACAAAGTTAGATACAATGTCAGCAGAAGATGTTTTGGAGTATGAAAAATTTTGTCGAGATGGTTGGAAGGAGGTCATTCAGAATGATGACCCGAACCGCAAATTGGTATGTGTTCTAGTTAGAAAAATTTTGAAACATTTTATGATAGTTTACTTTTAATTCTAGATTTATATTTCATTGTATCTAAATCAAATTTTTATTTCTATTAATTGTAGTTTGGAGAAATGTTAAATGAATCTCAAGTAAGTAGAGGAATTGATTCGATAAGTTTAAATTTGGATGGGTTGAATCAAGTATGTTTTTTCTAATAGTTGTCCAATCTCCACTCTTTTGAATAAGAGATGAACAACATTTATAATTTTGTATAATTGTAAACACATTGAATCCTAGATTTAGTTCTTAGTTGTGTTGTTCACAGATCCCTATTCTATCTCCTACTACTTGGGCAGGCTTGTCTAAATTCTCATTGGGAGAGTTTGAAAAGGGTGGGAGTTCACAGGTATCATTTAATGTCTTAAAATCATTTAAATTTAATGTGTTATAATCATTTAAATTTAATTTTTCAAATTTTCAAAATTGAAATGTGTTATATAGGCTAATGTGGAGAAGAGAGTACCTAAGAGTATGCTTGGTAGGGATATTGGAATTGAGGAGGAAGCGGAGGGAGCACCCAGATTTGGGAATGATGTGTTCATTCAGAATGATTCATAAATGTATGGTTTTTACTTTTATCAAATTTTTGTTTTCTCAAATTTTTAGTTTAGCCTTTCCTATTCAACGCTTTGATCAATTATTTTGAAATATACAAAACCCCTAGATAAGTTTATCGTTGTCTTAAATGGTATACATTCAAACTTATTTAAGGTTAGATCGTGATGAAGACCTAATTTTGAACTTGAACATTTAAATATTTGAGAACAAACTCTATCCCACATCAGAAAAGAGAAAGTTTCTAAATTTTCTTCGATTGCATTCCTTGTTTTCTTGTCCAAGAATGGCGTAGTATGAACGTTTGTGTTTTCTACATACAATGAAGTGAATTCCTTCTTGCCAGGGTATTGTAAAAATCTTAACTAAATTGGTTACTAATCACAAAAACCAACATTCAATTAGATTTACAAATAAGCTCAAACATATTGTATATGTGAGCTAGCTCACACATAATTTCAAAGAGAAATTCATTATATCTAATATGAATACATCTCATTTAAATAGTTTTTTAAGAATGAATTAATAAACATGCGTCTATTTGTGTTTTCTTCATGTACATGCAAGATTATATGAGAACATCTATTCCACCGCATAAAGAGGAGATAAGTATTTTCCAGAAGAATGGTTTTTAAAATGGAGATTTGTGAACTTTTTTAAATAATAAGTAGTTTTTTGGAAGAATCGATTAATATCGATATCTATGAGTCATTTAGTTTGAAAGGTCATCGTGAAATTTGATTATATGACCACTGCAGAAGAAGAGAGAAGTATTTAACTGTTAAAGAGATTAGTATTTTATTGTTGTGTAAATATGATCAAATAACATCACCTGGGATGAGAATTTCTGAAGGATTTGGGACCTTATCCACAAGGATAATTTCACTTGAAGGATTTGGGACTTTATCCACAAGGAGATAAGTATTTCATTGGAAGAATGACTTGATATGAAGATTTGTGAATTTTCTTCATATATAGTTCTATATTTATTTTCAGATTATTATCTAACTCTAACTCACAATTTTTTTTACCAAGAACACAATAACATCACCTGGGATGAGAATTTCACTTGAAGGATTTTAGACCTTATCCACAAGGAGAATCTCACCTGAAGGATTTTGGACTTTATTCGATTTTATCCACAAGGAGATAAGTATTTAATTGGAAGAATGACTTAATATAGAGATTTGTGAACTTTCTTCATACACAGTTCTAAATTTATTTTCAGATTATTATCCAACTCTAACTCACATTTTTTTTTACCAATAACATAATTCATCTCTTTAAATTTTTTTAAGACTTTAGCTAAGATTTACAAATTGTTTAAATTATGTACTTTTAATTGGAGAGTAACTATCTTAAATCTGTTTAACTGTGGTTGGGTATGTTATTATTTCTTATTGTTTATTTAATATTTAGTTACAGTATATATGCTAATACGTGTTATTTTTTTATTATTTTTGTTTTTTATTGTTACAGATATCTAAATTATATTTGGTGGAAAATATGTTTACAATACATTTTGTCAGAAAGAGTATGTTGGAGGATGATACTTAACTCTTTTGGTATGTATGTCAATTTTGTTTTAATCACAATTTTTAAATTTTGTATTATTTCGCATGTTTGAATTGTAAATTTTAAATTTTTGAATTTTATTTTTTTTGCAGGTTTGAATTGCAGGTATGAAGTGATCACGATGGCTTAGAGTCCATAATTTTGTAGTTAAATGTCTTAGTTTTTGTTATCATCCTAAAATGGATGTGAAACTTATGTATTTTACAATTTAACTATTCATACTTTGATTATAATATATAGATATATATTTGATAATTTTGGAATTCGAAATAGAAATTTATTGTCTCATATTTGATTTCTCAAAGTTGATGGAAAAAAGTGGCAAAGTTAACTGGTAATGAACTAATGTTTTGTATATTCTACTGTTTACAATGCATTAAATTAAGCATCAAACTCTTAAATACTTTTCTGCTATGTATTAATTTAAATGTTTCATTTTATGTTCACTGTGGACTGTCAAAAATATGATTCTATTGACATATCTTCAAATAATTTTGGCAGAATAATTTTAGCAGATTTATTTTATATTAAAAGTTTATTTTTTTTAGTTACTAATGACCCTGTTGGTTACATGGATGCATTTAATCAATAAAAATAAATAAAGGAAAAAATAAATGTAAGATAGGCATATGAGATCTTCTAAATAAATTGGTTACATAGATGCACTTCACTAATAAAAAAAAAACAAAGGAAAAACTAAAGAAAAGATAAGCATATGAGATCATAGATGCACTTAACTAATAAAAAAACTAAAGGAAAAACTAAATGAAAGATAATCATATGAGATCTGTTAAATAAATTGGTTACATAGATGCACTTAACTAATAAAAAAAACTAAAGGAAAGATAGGCATATGAGATCTGTTAAATAAATTGGTTACATAGATGCACTTAACTAATAAAAAAAAATTAAAGGAAATACCACATAAGATCATAGATCTTCACTTAACTAATAAAAAAATCTAAATGAAAAATTAAATGAAAGATAGGCATATGAGATCTCTTAAATAAATTGGTTACATAGATGCACTCAACTAATAAAAAAAACTAAAGGAAATATAGGCATATGAGATCTGTTAAATAAAAAATAAATAAAGGAAACATAGGCATATGAGATCTGTTAAATAAATTGTTTACATAGATGCACTTAACTAATAAAACAAACTAAAGGAAAAGTAGGCATATGAGATGTTAAATAAATCAGTTACATAGATGCACTTAACTAATAAAAAAAACTAAAGGAAAGATAAGCATATGAGAGACAAAAAAAAATTAAAGTGAAATAATACAAGAATGTGTTGTTATTTATCTATTTAAGAATATGCAAAGTCAATAATACAAGATTGTGTTGTTGTTTATATATTTAAGAATATGCAAGTTCAATAGATAAACAAGAAAAACGTGAACTGTCAAACATACAAGATTGTAACATTGCATATCTATTTAAGAATATATGATAGTAGACAACATGAAACCATGCAAAACTTATTTGAGAATATATGGTAGTTATAGAAAACACTTTAAACATGCAAAGCCTATGTTGGTATGAACTACAGTAAAAGGAAGAAATTTTCATGATGTACCAATTTCCTTTCAAAATACTTGTGTTTGATTTTGGAAGAATGTAACCAATGTGGAATTCAAAGGAGGAGATATGCATTCAAGAATTGTGTTTTAGGCATGCCAATGAACAACATATACCCTTTTACAACTCAGATAACATGTATGAAACGGAATTACATTAGGAAAAAAAATTGCAGGCTATGGTTTAGACTATTCACATAAACTGGAAGATATGTTTAAATGGTTTTTAGTTAGAATATTAATTTTAAAAATGAAAAAAAAAATTACCACTTAAAGAAGTCAATGCTTTCAAATCTAGGATAGAAGAGATGTCCAACTCTTCTTTGATTATTGCAATAGTAATAAAAATAAAATTCTCAAGATAGAAGAGATATCCAAATTAATTATAGGTAATATTCATAAAATAAAATATTGAGATAGAAGAGATGTTCAACTCTTTTTTGGTTTGTATGATAATGATAAAATAAAATGCTCAAAATGATGTGACAATAAAATAAAACCTTAAAATGGAAGAGATAATCAAACCTTTAATTTTATCATGTAGTCATTAAAAAATTGTTAAATCTAGAAGACATATTCACCTCAAAGTTCATATACCCTTAATAAAATAAAATCTCAAAATGAAAGAGATGTTTTTAACTTTTCTTTAATTTTGAGAACAATAATTAAAACAAAATATTCAAAATAAAAGAGATTTCAATTCAAATTTAATTTATATAATGCTCTTAAAATAAAATAAAAATTGGAATGAGTTAAAATTTGAAACAAGATATTATTACAATAGAAAATATAAATATGTTTAACTTTTTTTAAAATTAATGCAATATTACTAAAATAAAATGGAAAAAATACTATTGAAAAAAGTAAGTGTTCAATGGAAATGGTTTTTAGCAATTTTTTAGTTTAAAATAAAATGCTCACAATACAAGAGGCATACAACTCAATTTTGATTGGTGTAATGCTCATAAAATAATTTTGATTGGTGTAATGGTTGAAAAACACAGATAAAATATGATTGAACCATATTTTATCTGTGTTTTTTAAGAATGATCTGGAGTTTTTTATACATACTCTTTTTTTAAATATCTTATTTCGAAATATGGTTGAAAATAGTCAAAACAAGTCATCAAATTTTGGAATGTACTTTCAATGACAAATAAAAAAATTATGGAATATACATGTGTCACTTGTTTAAAAACATCGTAATGTTATTCCATATTCAATTATTCGTTCATGATCAACTTTGGACATTTTCAATTTTCTAACTTTTTTTTTTATTATTGAAATTCAATTAACTTTATGCGCGTTGCACATACCAAATGATTATATTGACAACTTGTGACATTTGACTGGTAATCTTGAAAGTGAACATGAATATTGATTTGATAGGTTTCTTGAAAAAAATATCATTTCAATACAATGGATCATCTTTCATATATAAAACCATTATCATCAAAATCTTTTAATAGCCTCATCTTTTGTTATGTGCATCGCATCAAATAATATGTAACGAACCGCCTCGTTACGACAACCACTCTAGTGCCAGGTGCAAAAAAAATTTTTTGAAGTGTGTGTGTGCGTATGTACAAGGAAACAACCAGGATGAACATAAGAATATGTTCAGGACGCACGATACATAACCACATGCATAAATGAAGATCACACGATAAGTAAAACTGACTGCTAAAACACGACTAACCTCCCGCCCGTCCTACCCTGCAAGGTTAGGACCTCCAAGACACATAAGCAACGCTCAAGCCCGGTTTCCCATCGTCTTTAACCATTTAAGGTCTCAGGGCTGGCGACTGTTTTGAGGAACATGGAGGTGTCTACATCCCACCCGACACACAGACCAAGCAACCAACTGCCCACAATCCAGTACCACATACAGAAGAAGAACAACTGCGCCCCTTACGGCAGGCGCGCGACAAGAGGACTCTGACACAGAACCCAACCCAACATTATTTAACTGAACAACAACCCTCATTACAAACTCCGGGTAATTTAAGCATAGAACCCCGGGCATTCCACTGAGTATGTCTCAACCAAGTCAAGAGACTACCTCAACGTCATAACCAGATAACCATATCATCTCCTTTCTAATTACATCAACATTGAAATGAATAATGGTCAATGCTTCAACTCTAATCTAGCCATCTTGGTTATAAGGTGGAGAAACACAAATTCCTATTTCAACAATACATTACCCTTATGAATCNCTGCAAGGTTAGGACCTCCAAGACACATAAGCAACGCTCAAGCCCGGTTTCCCATCGTCTTTAACCATTTAAGGTCTCAGGGCTGGCGACTGTTCTGAGGAACATGGAGGTGTCTACATCCCACCCGTCACAACACGTCAAGCAACTAACTGAAAACCATCAAGAACAGCGTAAATGTGAAGAACAAAAATGCCCCTTACGGATGGCGCGTGATAAGAGGAATCCGACCACGAACACCCAAGTTCAACCTTAACTAATAAGGGCATCATCCCTCATTACTAACTCCTAGCAATTTATTGCGCGTAATCCTCGACATTCCGCCACCTAGGGTTTATCAACAACAATAGTTTACACTCAACATTGCACGAAGATAACCATACTGTTACCTGCCTAAATGCATTACTAGTTTATTCAGTCAATGTTCACCATTCGAGGCTATCACTCTAATATTACCATTAATTGGTATGGCAAGAGAAATACAAGTACAATTTTCAACAACATCACAATTACAAATTTATAATCATTGTTCATATTTTAAAAATACAAGTACAATTTTCAACAAACATCACAATTACAAATTTATAATCATGGTTCATATTTTAAAAACACAAGTACAATTTTCAACAAACATCACCATTACAAATTTATAATCATTGTTCATATTTTTAAATACAAGTGCAATTTTCAACAAACATCACAATTACAATTTATAATCATTGTTCATATTTTTAAATACAAGTACAATTTTCAACAACCATCACAATTACAATTTATAATCATTGTTCATATTTTTAAATACAAGTACAATTTTCAACAAACATCACAATTACAATTTATAATCATTATTCATATTTTTAAAACGTTAGTAGCCTTCTACTAAGGATAGTACCCTTACCTCATTTGTAAATGTACCAGACTACCCCCATAATGTAACTAATAATAACAAGGTATCATCGCAATCAAGACAACATATATACTACAATCAAATGACAATAGATGCATTACAAGGTTCGAACATGACAATGTTTTAAGGTAACAATATTAAGGATAAACTGATGATGATAACTAACATCTCTTGCATACTTCGACAATAGAGGAGAAGAAGGGTTATAAAGAATCGATCCCCTTCAACCTTTAAAATATTAAAAGTTAAGAAACCATCCCATGGGACGATATAAAATGATAACATGAAGAAAAATAAGAGGATTCATTTATTTCAGAGCCCTTCCTTCCATGAGCGAATTACCTCCCTTTAAACCATAAGTAAACTACCTTATATGCAAATTGTTACCTTCTAATATGACCAGTCTTGATGCAAAACATTGTGTTCTCTTAAGAAACCAATCGACCGGTCTTTTATTATACCAGTTAAAATTGTCCATTAACTAGTCATCAACCACGACCGCCATCTATCCTTAAGCGGTAATTGCGTTGTACTTTGAATGGCCCTTTAACTATCATTCTAAAACAGGCTTCCCCACAATTCATTTGCGCAATTTTTTTTTATTAAAAATCAAAAGGTCAGGGCCAGTTCATAACAAAATAAAAACATTTTTCATCGATTGCATAACAATTAATGGAACTGTCGTGGAGTAAACTCGTGCATTAGTTTAATATGCCTCCCGACTATGAAGGGTCGGTGCAAGCACGCCCGACAGCCTGAACTTTATGGAAACGCGCCGAAACAAACAGGAAGGTGAAGTTTTGTCTTTTTCTTCCGCTCTGACCTGTCAGAGCTACCCGCTCAGGACGGACATTCCAAGTAAGGAGCCGGGATTGATGCTACAAGCACGCCTGTAATGCCACCGGTCTGCAGCAATAATGGCTAAGAACTGTTGCCAAAAATCATGCAGGTGGCTACCCCAAGCCAAGGCGCTACCAGGAAGTTACTGCGTCTGAGTGCACGCGGGGTGGTTGGGGTTTATCACAGCGGGAAAGACAGAACGCGGCTGTGTCAGCGCGCGCACGGTGAGGTCGCTACTCTGAAAAGAAACCAACTCTCCACGCTGATCGCCTTCCACACACCAGTCGAATCCAACGCAAATCCAACAGGAATCAGACGCAAACAATCCTCCCTGGTTCGCAAGAACACAACAGGAACAACGGAATCCCAAGAACTCGACACAAGGAATTCGATTTTCCACTGGTACGATCGAATTCAACCCAGAAAACGAATTCCAACTGGAGCAGGACGAAATCAACGCAAGACATAATAACTGGAAAATCGATTTCCCACAGCAACTAAATCGCCCCAAGAGAACACTACGCCCACAGAATTTATCAAAAAAAATCCGGCGGGTACCATCGGAAACGCCCGACACAAGGGTAAACGCAGAACCATCGACGCCATGTCAACGACCTTACATGACCATGAAAGGAGAAAAACGAAAATTTGGATCGTAACAGAAGGACGAAGCGCTCAATAATACAGGAATTCCAGGGTAAAGGTGGTCCACTGAGGGTAAAGGAAAATCGCCGCGAAAAACAACAAAAACGCAGAAACCCACTGACCGATTCGGAATGCATACATATTTGATTGCGTTCAGATTGCATCAGTGGTATGGCCACCAAGGAAAACGCAACCCCAATACTTGAATGGGAAGGTAAGAACCCGAATGGCACACAGATTGCCAGTTAGTTTGTTATATAAATAAACGCAGAACCCACTGGCTAAATTGAAAGGTAATCAGAAACGATTGCGCCCAGAATTCGTCAGTTTTCTATGGCCGTTTAAAAGAACGCAAATCTCAGTAATTGACATGGGTTGTAAGGAATAGCTTTAATGTTCAAACAAACTGGTTCCGCCTGGAAGGAATCCTTAACCACCTATAATTCTGATAAAATAAGCAGACCATGACCATATCGAAACGCAATTATATAAAAGGGGCGGACAATTCAGAACGCAGATTAACAAAAACGCCCCCTCACAGAAATCCACAAACACCCCTATGGACAAGATTGCCCAATACCTACTGCCCAAACAACATTGGAAGATAAAAATGCCCGAGATATCGGCAGAGCGCAGGACAATAAAACATTTAACCGCTGATAACACAACGCCCCAACTCGGTAAAACGCAGAGCAATAAAGTATTTTAGACGCAGGACAATACACCCCCAAGTCAGCAAAAACACAGAGCATTAAGGCATTTAAAACACAAATCATTCCAGAGTGCGAAATGGTAGTGATCGCATACAATTTCCAGAATTCTAAATATCAGTAACATTAAATTTGCCGAAGATAAAATGCAGTATACCTCACTAATTAAAACCATACCGTTGCCTTTCGCTTCCCTCGGACGACGTCCTGCCCTCCGTGCTGCGTCCCGCGCTCCTGGCCGCTTCCTCTCGCCGACCACTGAAGGCTCACCGGTACCTCCCAGCCAAACGCTAGGGGTACTCTGCTTCCCCCTTAGCCCCCCGAGCCGCAAAGGGGCCACACAAGAACCAGCGATAGAATAGCGTCTCAGCTCGCCTCCACGGCTGAGCTACCACTCCAACGAAGCTGAGATAGACCCAACTCCTCACAAGAAAATCCGTCAAACCACAATTCGGCAGTGTAACGTTACGCTAACCGTTCCTCCCCTTTTACTTTCCTTTCCCTTTCTTTTATAGGAAAATGAGACCCACCTACTTTCCTGATCATTAATTAATTAATTTTTAATGACAAATCCTCTAAGCAATCTCCGCCGTCCAAGTGTCACTCATCCCTAGGGTTCTCCAATAATTAATTTCTGTTTATTAATTAAAAGTCTAAATTCCCTCACACCCCCAAAATCGCTCCTTAAGTTTCTCCTAGGATTCCTAGATCCCCTCATGCTTTTATTCACCTTCCTAAAATGATGCTTCTGAAATTTAGTAGTTACTTAAATGCTGGTTCTTTTTCGCTTTTTCTCTATGTCTTCTTCTTTCCTTTTTTTTTGTTTCCTTATTCCAAGTTTCCTTATTTTATTTTTATTTTTATTCTTCTTTCTCTTCTTTTATTCTCTCTTTCATTTTTATCTATTGTTATTATAGTAAATTTTTGTTAAAACCTCAAATGATAAATTCGCTTTAAACTCTTTTTAATATAGACACATTTTTATTTTATGAATTATTTATTCATTTATTTAAATCCTTGTTTTTAATACTCCCCTCTTTAA
>SNQJ01S0001196.1:181335-255468 GCA_010110895.2 Picea sitchensis
CTTGTTAGTACACCTATGGTGGTTGGTTGCAAGTTGAGTAAAGATGATATCTCTCTTGATGTTGATCAAAGGTCATATCGCTCTATGATAGGCAGTCTTTTGTACATCATAGCATCCCGTCCTGATATAATGCAAGTTGTTGGAATGGTAGGTTGTTATCAGTCTGCTCCTAAACAAAGTCATTTGGTATATATCAAAAGGATATTTAAATACTTGAAGGGAACAATGACTTATGGTCTGTGGTATCCTAGAAATCAGAATTTCCAGTTAACTACTTATTCAAATGCAGATTGGGCAAACTGTGTTGATGAGAGAAAAAGCACCAGTGGAGGAGCATTCTTTCTGGGTGATTCATTAGTTGCATGGCTTAGTAAAAAGAAAGGATCCATTTCATTATCAACTACAGAGGCAGAATATATTGCTTCTACTACTTGCTGCACACAAATTTTATGGATGATACAAACTCTTGTAGATTTGAAAGTAACTTACACTGATCCCATTTCAATTCACTGTGATAACACCAGTGCCATTAGTGTCTCCAAGAATCATGTTCTTCATTCCAAGACTAAGCATATTCCAATAAAGTACCATTTTCTCAGAGAACAAGTTACAAACATAATTGTTCAACTGAATTTTATACCTTCTACAAAACAGATTGTAGATATATTTACAAAACCATTAACAACAACCCCTTTTGGATATCTTCGTCAAAAGTTGGGGGTTATAATTTCTTGTGTCTAATCTGTTACCTGGTGAGGGGGAGTAATTATTGAATATTTGGTGTATTTCCAAGATGCTCATAGTTGACAGGGTGAGTATGTTTTGCAACAGCTCAGGGGGGGCATGTTTCTTCTTTGACATTGATGTCAAAGGGGGAGAAAACAGTCTGGGAGGAGAGTCCAAATGCATGTGGGTGCTTGTGTTGCCATCAATGCCAAAGGGGAAGATTGTTGGCAAATATTTAACAGATAGTGAATGCTTGTCATTAATGGCAAGTACAAAAATGAAGATAGCATGAGTACAAAAAGTATGTAATAGATGGGAATTATGAGAAGATGCTGCAAAGAAGATTCGAATAAGCTCAGAAGAGATAGTGCAAAGGATCCCATTTACAATTCTCGATGACCGTCAAATCAACTGTTGATTGGGACTGTCGATCCCACGCCATTTCGGGGTTTCACGAATCGTGACTTGGAGAGGCAAGAAACATAATCATCGAAATCGCGATATGCGAAATCATGATTTAATCACAGCCGTCAGATCAAGGTTTTTTCTGGACCGTTGATCCAGCTCCATCTCAGAGCTTCGCGACTCACAACTTGGAGAGGCAAGAAACATAACCATCGAAATCGCGATTTAACCATAGCTGTCATATCAAGGTTTGTTCTGAACCGTTGATCCAACCCCATCTCAGAGCTTCACGACTCGTGACTTGGAGAGGCAAGAAACATAACCATCGAAATCGCGATATCCGAAATGGCGATTTAATCGCAGCTGTCAGATCAAGGTGTGATTTGGACCATTGATCTGACTCCTTTTTTAGAGTTTCGCGACTCGTGACTTTGAGAGGAAAGAAACATAAACGCCGAAATCGTGATATGTGAAATCCTGATATGATCTGAGCCATTGAATTAAGATCATATCTGGACCATCGAATCATAGGACAAGTCGCTCACTTGGAGTCAATGGAGCATGGTGTGGAAACTCGTGAGATGCGAGATCGCGATAAGATCTATACCATCGGATCTATGAAGATTTCAATCGTCGATCATATGAAGTTTATAAACTCGCTAAGTGCCTTTTGGCACAGCCTATAGTCACCGCCGGTGGTCATGAGAAGGGAAGGAGTCAGTTCAGATAAGCTCCATTTTGGGGTTTCGGGGATCGCAACTTGGAGAGTCGAGATGCCTCATCTCCAGAATCACGAAATGTGAATTTGTGAAAAACACTTTATGCATAAACGCTTGGTCATGGACTTGGTCATATAGAGGAAGGAGCTAGCGCAGAAAATCTCTATATCGGAGTTTCAGAGATTGTGACATGAAGTGTCGAGACACTTGGCTACAGGAATGCCGAAATACCGAAACCCGATTTAAAGGCAAGATTAATAAAGTTCATCCAATGGTGCAAATAAACTTTAATTTGATTGGAGGGCTATTGTTCTCTCTCACAGTTAATTCATCAGTTACGAATCAATTAGCAAAATTGATCCATGATTCATGATCGGTTGGCATTTCAGTTGCTTAGACGATTTTCTTTTGCCTAAGAAGATGTGAAGTGTAACTGTTGTGTGTGTGGTGCATAAAAGAAATAGATATAGACTGTGCGTGGGTTCGGTGTTCTGGATGAAAAATGAATTAAACTGTAAGAAAGGAGAAATCACAGGATGCGCAGTGTGAGACTAAAAATGTGCGTAGTGTGAGACTGAAAATATGCACAGTGTGAGACTAAAAATATGCGCAGTGTGAGACAAAACTCAGAGAAGAGTAAAAGATGAGGAATAGATTTGAAGCAGAGTAGAATGACAGAACAAGTTGAAGCAAAGAAGATTTGTAGAATAGACAAAGGAAGAGAAGAATTGCAGAACAGTTAGAAGAAGACCAGATTTACAGAACAGAGAAGAAGTGGTAAGAATCGGTTTATCTGTGTTGCTGTTTTTTTAATCATTCATTTATATTCCAAGGTGGTTGGGAGGTTCTAGGAAGGACTATTTTCCTCAAAGGTTCAAGTGGTATCTTGAACATAAGGAGGTGTATCTTCCATCTGGTTGCAGCCAGAGAAACCAGGGTGGCAGGGTGGTGCAAGGGAGAACAAGTGTTCTCTGTTATACAGGTTGGAGCCTATGTAAATGGAAGTTGGTGCTTCCATCTAGTTGGTGTTGGAACATTAGGGGAGTTGGTGCTTCCTTCTAGTGGGTTCTAGAGAAACAAGAGAGTCGGTGCTCTCAAACAAGTTGCAGCTTGTAAAACAGAGGTAGCAGCCTCACATTGAGTTGGTTCTCAATTAAAGATGATGTACAAAACCTTAAAAGATTGCCTATCATTTCGAAGAAGAAGAGGTTTTCTCCCTTTATGGGTTTCCTCGTGAAAATATGTCTCTGTGTATACCTTATGTGTGACTGATGCTCATTACTTTTATTGTCCATATGTTGTATAATGTTGATGATCACTTGAAGAAAATTTAAGAATGATTTAATAGATTTATTATTGTTCAAGCACAGTAACAACTAATTCACCCCCCTCCCTCTCAGTTGTCTTAGTAATTTCAACAATATAGATGGAAACAATATGTAAATAGTACACAAGCTTGAATAAACATTGTAAATGAAGATTTTGATATAAGTTTTTTCAGAAAAATTAATATATTATAACAATTCATTATTGTAAATTGCAATGTCATATCACTACACAAGATATACAATAGTGGTAATGAAAGTAAATAAATAGAAAAAAATATATGAAACAAATATGATATATATACATTGATATAAATGCACATGTTATAAAGTAGAATACAATTAATATTATAAAAAATAAATGGTACAATGAATAGAATAAAAGTAAAAGTGATATGTAGTAATAGTAGCATGGTAGTGTAATAGAAATGGTAAATGTGAGTCATATATGTTGGATTATGTAACATGGTAATAATTTATCTATAAGAGTTATGAAGTAAGCTTAGGCGATAGCAAATAATTTGCATAAATATATAAATAGATGATATTGAACAAATATGAAAATGAGTATATGGTATTATATGATAACAATGATATAGTAAAAGCAAAGGAAATGAAAGTATAACAATAATTAAGAATTGATGTGAATAAATATATAATGCAAGTATATACGTTTCAAATAAAAGGGGAGTGATAAAGATGGTAATGTAGAGCTTATAGTTTGAAAAAGGGAATAAGAAATATGACAAATAATAAATAATGGTTATAGAAAATGAAGTACTACGAAAAATATATAATTAGGGATTATGAAATAAAAAAAAAACATATGTAGTTAGTAAATAAGTACATTGTTTGAGGAATAGAAGGTGTAATATCAAAAAAATTAAAAGCTGATAAATGTATAAATGAAGAGGGATGTAATTGATGTATAATAATAATAATAAGAATGAAAGGTAATAAGAACAATATTATATAAGTAAGCAATACGTTAGTAATTAATACAAGGGTAGATTAGTGAGAGGTAAGTTAGTAGGAGTGGGCATGATAAGTATGGTTAGAATGTAAAATAGATAGAGAGAGAGATAGAAGAAAGTAACAAGGTATGATGTGTCAAGGAAGATACAAAGTTCGTACAATAAAGTTTAGTAGATAAGTGGAATATATAAATATATGATTGGTTGTTAGTTAGAGGAATGAACTTGGAAGTTGTTGGTGATGCATCAAGAAAGGGCTATAACGCAGTGTCAGTAAGTATCATGTAGATATAGAGGATATAAAAGTTGACACATGTGAAGTTCAATTGTAAGAAAAGAAGACCTTAAAGTCAAGTAATTGTAGAGCATGGAATGAACCCTAGTAGAAAACTTAGTCTTGACTTCACCAAAATCACTTCACCAAAAAAAAAAAAATCACTAATAAATCTCAATATAAAAATCACTTCAATCGTGCTTAAGAAGAATAACTGTGTAACAAAAGCGTGTCTTAACATTAACCAAATCACAAGCGGAAATAAAATTTGAGTTTGGCGTAGTGAAGGCCTATTGAATAAGGGTGTCCAATTAATGTATTATTAGCCTCAACATAATTCTAATTAAGTGAAGTCCTAGTGGGACTAGTATAGCACTACTTAGGATGATGCAGAGACCTTTTGAAGAGATCATCCCTCAGGTTTTGACCACCTCGAGAATATGTTTCTTGAAGGTTGGGTGTATGTAATGTCACCTTTTGACTTAGACGGCTAGAATTACTTAAGGCCTAATCATATTTTATTTACTTACTAACTGTGAAACTATAAATGATACACTTGAAATTTTAGACATATGGACCTATGAGAATGTCAATTCTCTGAATGTTTATCATTATTTAAATTATGATGGATATTACGCAACCTATTTCTAACTTGAAATTTTTGACATTTAAAGTTGTTGGTATGTGGATACTGAATTGAGGATATGATTAAATGCATTTACGTGATAATAATGCATAGATATGTAAGAGTTTATATTATAGATTAATCTGCAGATCAATGGGCTATGAAATAGCCAAAGGATAATGATAAGAAAAGGTCGATGTCGTGAACATTGATCAAGAAACAATATGGTATGAATCTTTGTATGTGAAATTATGTTGGATCAAATGCACTGTTATGATATGTGGACAAGTGCGGGTTTTTCAGGTGGCGAGACTGCCTAAAACTGAATATACAATGACAAATTTTTCATCAACATAGTGCCAATGTATGGTCCATGGTAGGGTGTTGACCACAGTTCTATTAGGAGGGGTGGAGGCATTTCCCATTGTGTATCCTCTGAAACTTGGAGTCATGGGAGAATGGTGTTAACTCATGCTCCCCTAGACGTGTGATGATGATTGTCAGTTGTCTGTTGGGTAAGCTTGGTCAAGAGAGTTGAAACTTTCTATTATGAGTTCTATCTGAAGTTAGGTCAATATAGTTGAAGCTCCAAGATATTCTAACAGAGGAAGGATAGGGATGTAATATGGAAGCAAGTTAGGAAGGAAGGATGGCTAGAAATAGTTGAGAGTGTGTGGAATTTTCACCTTATAGTAGAATTTCTTGATTTCTTCTCGTTCATATATATATATATATATATATATATATATATATATATGTATGTATTCTTAACTGAACTACAATTATCTAAGTGAATGCTGTTTTTTTTTTAATTATTATAATTGAGAGATTTTGCAAATAGTTTAAATGGTTTACTATTCTTTATAAAATGAATGGCATTGTTGATTGGATTGGACACATACAAGAATTGCTTTAGATGTGATAAATTATTGTCATTAGTACATGTGTAAGTCTTGTATGTGTTAGCTATGCATGCATGCCTTGTACAGGTACACTAGTATATATAAGTGTTTTAAATTGATGATGTTACTTATTTAATATGGATGTATGAATCATGTTTTATTTCCCTTGTATTGTAAATTACTATTACTTTGGGATGGAGTTTCTATAAGGGTGAGTGTATGTAAGAGCCAAATTTTATTAATTAATGATTATAATTTATTTAGGGTAAATTAGATTAATTATTTAAATAATTAGATTGAATCTTTTTACTATTTTATTATTTAATGGTTTGTGAGGGAATTAATGAGGGGATAAGGAAGTCGGGAATTGAATGAGGGAGAGGGATTCAAGAGAGGAGGATAAGGAAGAGGGGAGGGGAGGGGACTTGGAAGGGGGTCTTATGTTTTGGAAAATTGTGGAAGGAGGAGGGAAAATGAGGAGATTGGAAGGAAAATTTGTTTTGGGGCGATTTTTACTTGGGCACTGTTGTTGCTAGGAAATTTGGGCTCAGGGGCCAAGAAACCACACGGATTCTTGGAGCTAGAGAGCCGAAGAGGTTGTTCCTAACTGGTTGGGAGGAAAATATTTAGTTTTGGGCAGTTTGGGAAAGGACAAGGACAAAGGAGTAAGGGACTAAATCAACTAGAACTTGAGATTCAGGTATGTATTTTACTAATTGATTTATTTGTAAATATTGTAATTAATTTTTTGTTTCTATCATGTCGTCTATTTACCATTTTTATTCCTTGCATGAAGAAAATTATAAACTAAATTGATGTAAATGAAAATTCTTGCTTGTAGAGCTTATAGAAATATAAATTTTACTTCATATATACAACTTTTTTCTTACATAAAAGAGTCATTACAGTATGAGTTAATTATATTTAGAGGCCCTAAAATAGAGAGCATTACAAAATAACCAAAGACTTCAACTATTTTAATTTGAACACCAACAAATCCATGGAGGATGATCCCTCAAAATCTTGAAAATTGTCTCAATTAGATCGAACTAAATTCAAAAAATCAGGATCAGATAACCAAAAAGAATTTAGTTTAAAAAAATACTTTACCTTTTCCTCCCCCTCATCAATTTGGAAAACCATAGGCATGTGATCATAATTTTTTACATTCACCGCCCATGGCCAAAATATTAAATAAGAAGAATCCAACCTTTCATCGATTAAAAATCGATCCAAATGCTTAGCAACACCATATTGAACCACTCTCCCATTCCTCCACGTAGGCAAGAAATCAATGGGCTCCACATCAATAAGTCCCACATCCTGAATCAATTGATTGAAAAAAGATGCCAATGGATCTAGCCTGATAGAGGAACCCAAAACTTCCCTTGCGCACCGAGTAAAGTTTAAGTTATCTCCTAGAATTAAATTAGACAGTTTGGGAATTCCATCTTCAATCAAACGATCCCAAAACAAACGCCTGTTCCAGTAAGGCCCATAGAAATTTACCAACTTAAGATTCTTATTGACATCCTTTACAAATCCTTCCAAGGGAATTACTGTAGGGGTTAAATAAGCATCAAAGTTATCTTTATTAGGGTTCTAGGTTGAAACATAGCCTCCCAACAACCCACTAGAATCCACCACACACATCTTCCACTGACTTAACAATTTAGAAAACACCTCTCTTGGTTTATTACCACATACCATAGTTTCTTGAACAAAGAACACATCAGGTTTCACCAATTCTAATAATATCTTAAGAACTATAAATTTGGGAGAACCCCCAACTCCCTTAACATTTAGATAGAGAACAATCATTTTCTACCCCGAGATAGGGATTTATGTGCTCTAAGCGTCCTTGGACCTTAAGAAATATGTCGAAAAGAAACATCATATGTATCACCCCCACCACCTGCTTCCTCACACTTCTAGTCCTTATGAGAGAAAAATCCTTGTCTAAACTTCAAATATAGACCCTTTCTTGACCGAGATCCATTTTTTAGAACCCTTGAATCCTTTCCCATCTTCCACATCACCAGAATTGTTCTTTTGGTTATGGTAAAAAAACTCCCCTTCCGAAAAAACATCTTTGTAAGAGGAAAATGCTTCAAAACATCTTTGTAAGAGGGTATAAAGGAGGGTAAGGTTTCCTTAACCACCAAATTTACCTTGTTTCCACACCAATTTCTTCACACCCCCGAAATGAGGGATCTGAACCCTTACGTAAAGACCCTGGTTTATCCCCTATTACTTTTAATCCAAGTCCACCCACATGGAAATATTCAACCACAGAAACAAGACCACTTATACCTCTAGAAGACTCATCAGTCCTAACAGAAAAAGAGTATTCCATACCAAACCTAGAGGATCACTCTGTTAACACATGAATTTGCCACCTTCATAAGAATCAAGTAGTGACTGAGATTTACCCTCAAGAGCATTATGGTGTAAATCATGTGGAATTTTTCCCATGATATCCATAGGAAGAATGAAAGCGTTGAGGTCTGAATAGATCAAGCACCCTAAAAATATGTTCCATTGCCGCTCCACATCACCGAGCCTCAGCGCATTTTTCTTTCGCCACATCATCACACAAACATTATGTAGTGTTATGGCACTACAAAATTGTTTAAAGTGCATACGCTATCATCCCGCCACCTACAACACTTGTATTGGTCAGGGAAGAAGATCTGCAGAGCCTCGAGGCATCGAGATTGACTCTCAGAAGTTGTGGGCACCATCTAAAGCATTCATGGGTGTCACACCTCATACTTATCCTGATGAAGGTAGTCATTGAAGATTGGGGGCAACAATTGAGACCTCATCTCACCCCATAAATGGAAAGCGTTGCAAAGTGAAACCATGAAGGCACGTTGACGATCTGAAGCTTCCTTATGGGAAATTTTTCCTATAAAGCACATAACTACGCCTGGCTCGTATCTGACATGAGAAAACCTGAACAATCTGACAAAGAAGGCGTCGAATGAAGGATTTGAAGGTCGTGGTCTGATTACACTCCTGGTGGTTGCAGCATTGTTGGGTATTTATAGGCAGTTTTGATATTTTGTTAAGGTCGAATGGTTGAACTAGGCTCCATGCTATTGTAATATTTTTATGAATAACACTGGTTTTGTGGTTATGTATTTGTTTTTTGAGACATATTTGTTAATCTAAGTCATCTTTCTTACTCCATATTATTTTCATCTGATACTGAGAGAGTTCATGATTGAATGATTCAAATGGATTATTGTGACTGTATTATGATGAATGTTTGATTATAGTGTTGTTATAATTTCTTTCAATTTCTTTGTGATTTGAATTCAAGAGTATCTTATGTTTAAGTTTTTCCTCCTTAGGCTATAGGAAGACCTGATGTCCACAACAAACCTCTACACTCTCATCACCAAAGTATTCCCTCTATTCACCCTTACTCCAACTTACTGACTGAAGTTGATTCCAAACCTCAATTTCGTATGCATGCTAGTCCAGATTTCTGAGTTAGAACGTTATTATCATTGAGTCCTCTCCATTTGATCACCTAAAACTCATTTACATTTACTGTATAAACTAATGGGTACTGGGCTTACATTCTATCCAATATGAAGGTGACTTCTAGTGCTAACATTTTTGGCATCATTGCCAGGGAACAAATTGAAGAATTTTCCCTGGGATAGAATGACAAAGAAGCTCTCATTTTGAAGGTGCATCAGATATCAGTACCATTGAAGATTTCAACTTTCACCCGTTGACTTCACTGTTTCAGTTTTGGCTCCTAAAGGCATACACATGAGGTCCACTTCATTGTTGCCTCTAGCAATATCTGAAGTTGACCTAGAGGAAATTATTAGAAAGGGAAAAAACACTTAAAAAGGTACCTCCACTGTTGTACAAAGTTTTTCTGATAATTTTCATAATCCCTCTTTACAAACTCGAGTAACTATTTCTGATTCTCCTACTATACAAACTACCGGAGTTTCAAGAAATTTAAGCTTTGGGAGTTTTCCTGACGATTTCTCCCCTCCTATTCTTGGTTTGGAAGGAGAGAGATTTGACACCCTTTTCTCCCCCAAAGTTGTGAAGTAGAAGGAGAGAGATTTGACCTTAGAATACTTTCCTACTCTAGACTTTACTGGTCCTCCTAATAGAGTTGGTGTAGTTACAGAAGTGGAAACCTCTATTACCTCTAGCCCCTCGTCTTTATTTCCTAACGCTCAGCCTTTTCCTTTTTATCCTAGAAGCACAGCCCCGGTATCGCATGTACGAACTCCATTTCCTCCAGTTCACATCCAAATGGCAGGTGTTAATCCTCCTAGGAACAATATAGTTGAGATATTGGCTGCTAGATATGCCCCTCTGGTTTTACCTCAGCCTATGAATGCTCTCCCAGCCACAAACTACCTTAAGTACATTCCCCAGTTCACATGGGAGGGAGACGTGACTGCAGAAGAGCACATTGCATCCTTTTATAGATTTGTAGAGATTCAAGTCATCGAAAATGAAGATGTGTGGATGAGAGTTTTTGTACAGAACCTTGATGGTGATGCCAAGGACTAGTTTAAGGACCTGTCTCCTTGATCTATTGATGGAATTGCTTCTCTAGATGATTCATTCTTAAGACACTAGGGGAATAAAAATTATCTCCTTTATTATATTACAGAATTTGGGGCACTTAAGAGAGAAGAGGGGGAATTTTTTTCAGACTTTTCAAAAAGATTTAATAAGATGTATAAAAAGATTCTCGATGAAATTAAACCTACAAAAACCTCTGCCAAGATGACTTATGCTAATGCTTTCGACCCTGATTTTTGCCTCCTGTTGAGAGAAAGAAGAGCTACCTCCTTGGCTCATATGCAAGATGCAGCCCTTGAAGTAGAATCCAATATATTGGAAGTTGGCAAACTTAGGAGTAAAGATGATAGAGATAGAGGAAAATGCAGGTCTGAAACTCCGACTTCTAGTTCCTCTGCTACCCCCCCTCAAACGGATGAAGTGACCAAGCTACTAAAATCAATTTCTGCTAGAATGGAAAAGATCAAATTAGAAGGAAACCAGATCTATAGGAATCCCAAAATACTGAGGCTAGGGATAGTTTCAAAAGACCAATTAATACCCCTTAGATCATCCAGAGAGATTATAGAAATAGAGACTGAGATGATCAGAAAATCCAAACTCCTCTCCAAAATAGCTTGGTTACTGATGAAAATGAAGAGGAAGAAGATATTGATCATGAGATCCATTGCCTTGGAGATACCTCTTCGTCCCCTCAGTTAACTCAGTTTGCATACAAAGAGTCCCTCATAAGTAATCAATTAAATGAGATGAGGAAAGGAGAAAAGACCAGCAGCGATTCAAATAGATATAACGTCAGATCCAACAAGAAAGAAGAAAAGACTGACATTCCTAAGCAGCCTCCTAGAGATGATAAAGCTTCTAAATATATGGCAGACAACAACAAAGAGAGGAAAGAACACAATCCCCCACCAATGGTCAAAAGTCTTATCTTATAGGTGAAGGAGATTCTAAAGCCTCCCTCCTCTTATAGCTTTGAGAAAGACATTCAAAATATTAGAATCCTTGTGCCTATCTCAGAGTTAGTCAAGCACGAGGATTTCAAAAGGTGCCTATCAAAAAATTTCCAGCTCGAACCTGCATCCCACTCCACAGACTTGGTTAACATCCAACATGAAAATCTAGCTGTCATGTTAGGGCATTTGATAGAGGATAGAGATGACTCCCCCCTCTTCTACACTTCATTGAACATCCATGATACGGTGTTGCATAACTTCTTGATGGATTCGGGGGCATCTCACAATCTTATGCCTAATATTGTCATGGAAGAGATCAGGTTGGAGGTTAGAAAAACCTATCATGACCTATATTCTTTCGACTTCAGAAAGGTGAAGCGCCTTGGGGTTATCAAAGACCTAGTCCTGTCCCTGTTCCAACTGCCAATGAAGATCGTAGTCATGTATATCGTAGTGGTTGATGTTCCTCCTAAATTTAGGATGCTCCTGTCTAGATATTAGATAACCTTGCATATGGACCTTTCATACGCCATTATTCCTATGTTTAGGGGTGAACAAAGGAGACTCTACAAGGAAGCGCAACTCGCGTACATCATCAGTGATGAAGCAAACCCCACCAACCATCTTATTTTTTCTTTTGACACTAATTTTGGATCCAACATATTGCAGCTGACTGATACTCCTGAACCTCCTCTTGAAATCAGAAAACAATCCATTGTTTTTTGTGAAATTCCTCCTCCAGCTACCCCTATTTGGAAGATGTTCTTTGATGGAGCCTCTTCTAAGGAAGGTGTTGGTGCTAGATTAGTCGTTGTTTCAACGTGTCAAGAGACCATACCCTTGTCCTACAAGTTATAATTTGAAGCTACCGACAATGTGGGAGAGTATGAAGCTCTTGTTTTAGGTTTAAGGGATGCAAAGGACATGGGGATAGAAGAGTTATCAGTATTTGGAGATACATAGCTAATTGTTCATCAAATCAAAAATATTTATCAAGCTAAGAACCCTAGGCTTAGGACTTACAGGAATGAGGTATAGGACCTAATTGACAATTTCTTCTTAGCTTTCAACATTTCGTTTATTCCAAGAAGGGAGAATACCATGGCTGATTATTTGGCTGTTTCGGCAAGCTATTTCAGAATCTCACTGCCACCTAAAATCAAGTATGATATAGAGGTGAAATATAGACCCTCTATACCTGACAAAGTCAAGCATTGGAAGGTATTTGAGGATGATCTTGATATTAGAAAGTTTCTTGATTCTATCGATGAGTTCTCTTCATTACACATTGATCGGGATCATGATTCCGAAAGCAACCCTCATGCTCATGTATTTTTAAATAAAATTGTTAATCACCATATTGTTTAGTTGCCTAGCAACCACATTCCAAAGGGACTAGTTCCTTTAGAAATATTGTTCGATGGGAAAGATGTGGCAATAAAGTTTAAAATCTCAACTGATGATGTTGATGTATCTGAGTGTAATATTGGTACAGAGAAGGACCCAAAATTTGTCAAATTGTCAAACAATCTGTCAAGAGAACAAAGAGTTGAATACATTGAGATGTTAAAAGAATTTGATGATGTGTTTTTTTGGACATATGAAGACCTCAGAACATATGACACAAGTATCATCGAGCATAAGATCCTACTAAAGGAGGAAGACAAACCATTTAGGCAGAAATTGAGACAAATAAATCCTATGCTACTTCCTATTATGGAGAAAGAGGTAAAAAATCTTATGGATGCCTAGATTATCGTTCCTTTGAGATTTTTTGAGTGGGTGGCCAACTTGGTCCCAATGAAAAAGAAGAATGGAGAAATCAGACTTTGTGTTGATTTCTGAAATCTAAAAAGAAGCTCTAAGAAAGATAATTACCCCTTACCCAAGATGGAACACATATTACAGAGGGTGACGGGTGCATGCAGGAAGTATATGATTGATGGATTTTCTGGCTACAATCAAGTCTTTGTCTTACCTAAAGACAGAGATAAGACAACTTTCACCACTCCTTGGGGTACATTCATGTATGCTAAGATACCCTTTGTATTGATGAATGCAGGAGCGACCTTTCAACGAGCCATGGACATAGATTTTATTGGAGAGAAGGACAAGTTTGTAGTCATTTATTTGGATGATATAACAATGTTCTAAAAATATGATAGAGAACATTACGATCATCTGAAAAAGGGTCTTTTTGAAATGTAGAAAGTTTGGTCTCTCTTTAAATCCAAAAAAGTCATTATTTTCCATGAAAGAGGGGAAACTGTTGGGGCACATTGTGTCAGTTGAGGGGGTAAGAATTGATCCAAGTAGGGTAGAAGATATCCAAACTTTTTCACTCCCTAGATCCAAGAAAGAAGTTCAATCTTTCTTCAAGAAAATTAATTTTTTGAGAAGGTTTGTTTCAAATTTTGTTGAGTTGGTAAAGTTTATCAGAGGCCTGTTGAGGAAAGGAAATGAAATCAAATGGACTTTTGAATCTCGTAACTCTTTTGACCAAATAAAGAAGGCCTTCACTGAATCACCTGTGCTCATCAGTCCTGAGTACTCCAAGGAGTTTATGATTTTCTCTTTTGCTTCATTTGACATAGTAGCAATTGTTTTGTTGTAGAAAAATGTCGAAGGGTTAGAGCAGCCCATTTCCTTTTTCACTAGGGAACTGAGAGATGTTGAAATAAAGTATGACATCATGGAAAAGGAGGCCTATGCTTTGGTTAAAGCTCTCAAAGCTTTCAGAGTTTATGTGCTACATTTGAAATTCATTGCATATGTCCCTTCAACCTCTGTGAAGGAGATCCTCATTCAGCCTGACATAGATGGAATAAGGAGCAAGTGGATTGCCAAAATCCTTGAATTTGATCTTGAAGTAAATCCTACCAAATTGGTTAAAGGTCAAGGTTTAGCTAGGTTGTTGGTTGAATCTAACATAAATCCTTGGGGGTCAATTTCATCAACAGTTGTTCATAGAATCAACAAGTTGATTTGTTTGATGAAGATCCTAAAGTCACATCCCCATTGGCAGGATGCACTTGGTACAAAGACAATATATTTTTCCTATAGAAGTTACAGCCTCGTGATGGCATGGAAAAGAGCAAGGTAAGAGGTTTGAAGCTCAAATCAATTAAATATTATCTGATTGATCACATCTTATATTGGAAAGACCCTTTAGGAGTGTTGTTGATATGCCTAGACCCACAGGAAGCCCAAAAGATTATATATGATTTTCATGATAGTTTATCTAGGGGGAATCACTGATGGAGAACCACAGCCTATAAAATTCTCAGGGCTGGGTATTTTTGGCCTAGCCTCTTTACTAATGTCTGTGCAAAGATTAGGGCTTATATTAAGTGTCAAAAATTCTCTGGAAAGCATCAACTCAAGTCTTTGTCACTAAATCTTGTGGTAGCTTCAGGACCCTTTCAGCAGTGGGGCCTAGATTTTATTGGGGAAATTCATCCTTGATCGCCTACCTGCTCCTCAGCGAGCACGGTCGCCCCACCAGGACCTTCACTATCCACGGCCCGAAGAGTTGACACTCTTCCCTCCCTTGTCGGGAGTTCGCAACCTACAGTCTCTCCCACACACGCTTCCCCTTTACAACTTGCCTGGGGAAGAGATTCGGAATCTCGCCTCTCTCGAGTCCCGACTTCGAATGTCTCTTTCCCGGATTCCAAGACCGAGGAAAGTCAACGTTGACTCTTCCTTGCTTCTCGCCACTCGGAGAATTTGTCCTCCACACCCGGACTCCGAAGTCCCAAAATGCCGATCCCGCGATATCGCCTTCTCGTGGCCGGCGCTTTCGGCTAGTCTTCCCCTCCACGAGACTTAGGTGTTCGAGGTCCTTGAGTCCAGATGTCGCGTGCCGTCAATGACCACATAAAGGTCCACGATAAAGAAAGAAATTTGTGGACTTAAACAATCCGTCCTCACAACTTCCGGCTCAATGGACGAGTCTCTCCTTTTTTTCTTTCCAAAGTATTCCGCCTTGATTTCGCTCGCACTCTAAAGATTTCTCTGAGGTCTTATTCCCCGTAATATTCCTTCCTGCTATAGTCATCATAACCGATCACTCTATTTACGCAACCTACTTGTGCACCATCAGGACTCTTTCATTTTCCCTTGAGAACTTCTTGGCCAGCGAAACAAAGACCCATTATTTTAGGCACCCTACCCTTCCACATAATCATTATCTGACATATGAAGAAGGACATAACTAAGAGAATCAAGATCACGAGACAAATCCCCACATCAACTTTTGGGGATAATCACACCCATGAATGGGGTTTCGCTCCACTGCCTCGAAGTGTAAGTAAGAGCTTCTTCGGTGAGACCTCTTAACTCTGTCTTGAGGAAAGACTTCGGCCCTTTCGATCACGGGGAATCTCCGAGGAGCTCAAGCGACAATTGAAACTCATTTATCTCTGTAGATTTCTAAATTGATATGAAATCATATATGAAGAATATAGAAGGAAAGCATAAAAAGGAAGCTAACATGCAACAACATAATATTAACAAAACACAGAGAATAACCACAGCCATGACCTGAATCAATCTTCCACATTAATTCACGAGCTGTACATGGGGACTCTTCACAGTTCTCTGCTTGTTCTTCCTTCTTCCTCCTCTTGATGCTAACACTGATCTCAGATCCTCCCTATCTGAGAAAGGAGGGTGCCTATATTACATTTTTCCCTCACAAAAGCTAAATTGTCTAATCTACCTTAATGACTCTATCTGCACCGCGTCAATCTAATCTTTACGCATTAAAATCTAATAAGTGTTCTTGCTGTACAAGGACGAGAGCTTATCTGCTCCGGGTCCCAATTGATACATAAGTACGGCTAAATATGGATTCTTTTATTCAATCGGTGACGCTCCTCAAAATAGTCATGACCGTGACCCTGACGTCTCCCCTTGAAGTCTTTTCCATCTTCGATGGGAGGGCTCGCCTTGCGTGACGAGGTGCGGATGCTCTGCATCATACTCCCTCGGCTCAAAGGTTTCATGGGCTCACGTCCATGAGCTCCTGTCTGGTGTGTCCATGCTTGTGTAAGCTGACTTGAGCTCGGTGGCGTCCTCAGCGGGTGGTTCTTCCATTTCACGGATATTCAAAATCGCGTTTTTCGTCACGGTTTTCTTGCCTGCAGTTGGTTGATTACATATACTCCATGCGGGGTTTTACGGTACAGCAGAGGCATTTATACGCCAGCTGGTCCGTTGGTTGAGTCCACATTGCCCTTGGCAGGGAATTGTAAATCCGATATTGAAGGTCGGAGATGTCAATGCCCTCCAGAGCAGCTCAGTATATCTCGCAAACTTCTTCACAATCTGCGTGGTTCGATTTTCTTCATCTTGAGCTTATTATGCGTTCCCAGAAACCTTTCCTTCCTCAAGTGCGCCCGAACCATGTCCCCAACTTCAAAAATGAAGCTGTCTCTTTCTCAGATCGACACCGGTTTATATTCTTGATTCGACCTTTGTAGTCGTCTCTTCACCTCTGCGTGAAGTTCTTGCATTACCTCAAGAACTTTTACCGATATCTGCTGTTGGTTTGACCTTTCGGAGCTCGAGGGATTGAGACCGCCTCTTAGGCGTGTTCCATAAAGATTTGGAATGGACTCTTCACGGTACTTTCAGTTCCTTTTGAATCATTTATGCATAAATTACGCTTTTGTGTAAAACTTGATCCCAAGCGGGTGTGGTGTTACGTCACCCGGACTCCTCATGAGATCTCCAAACCCATTTCACCACCTCCAGATGCCTTATGCAATGGATGGTAAGCGAAGCGAAAGCTAAATCGGTCTTGACTTCTTCGATTCCACTCCAAAATGACCTATAAACTTGGTGTCGCGATCGGAAACTATGCTCCTTGACAGCCAATGCGGTCAGCACAATCTCCTTGAAAAGCAGTTGCAATGTCGCGTGCATCACTAGTCTTATGACACGTGATAAAATGCGCCATTTTCGAGTATCTGTCTACCACAACAAAGATGAATCTACTCCTGTTGTGTCGACAATCCTAATACAAAATCATGCTAATTGCCTCCCCACGGTCACCATTTGGGTATAGGCGGTGATATAATCGTAATTACGTTTTTCTTTTTGTGTGTTGACAAATTCTGCACCGGTCGACAAACCTTTTCACATCCGTCCGCATGCTTTCGGCCAATAATATGATTCACTCGGCTTTGCAAATGTCTTAATGGAGTGCGAAATGACTTGCTAGTCCCCCGCTGTGCTTCTCTTCACCAAATTCTCTCTCATAGAGCAATCTGGAATGCATAGTTGATTTCCTTTGAACAACAATCCATCCTGTATCGAAAAATCTATCCACGGACTTCTATCTGCGAGCGGGTTTCCTGGAATTACCTGCGTAATAGCCGGCCAAATCGTATCTCCGCGTACATGTTCTTTAGATTTTCAAAACCCGGCATTTTGACTTTGAATTCTGTGGCATTAAACATTTCTGCTCAGGCATTAGCCACCTTGTTCGCTGATCCGATGTCGTTTTAATCCGCAAAATTGAGAGTGCGTAATGCTCAACCCGCCGCTTTACAGTTCAAACTTCTCCTGTGACTCCGCGAATTACCTTGGCGTGATTGTCGTATACAACACAAACTCTTTGCAGGAATGAGATAATTATCTCCACTTCTTGTGCGCACAATGGCATGGGAATTCCTTGTCATGCATTGAATTATCTCGACGGCGTCGTCCAACTTCACCATCTGAAATGCATTTCTGGGTCTATCATCACGGCAAAAACTCCTCAACTGACATATCGGCATGCAGCACTTCACGAAGGTCTTTTCGAAAATCAGTGACTGCCAATCGCGGCAACAGGTGATCTTCAGCTTCAGCAGTTGAAGCTTCTCTCGATACCTCCATCCCTTTGGAAAACTTTATGCGGCTTTTCACGGTGTGCATCATTGCCGACACTAATTCCGAGTTCGAGAATAAACTTCACGGCTTACTTAATCCGAAAGCTCCTTACCTGCGAAACATTCGGCGATGGCCACTTCGATCCGATCACCTTCTCGGGATCCATCTTCAATTCGTTAGCCGAAATTACAAAGCCCGGATATGAGTTAAATGCGCATAAGCGAACATTTTTTTTTTTTTTTTTTTTTTTAAATTATCGGCTGACTTCCTCATTTAGGTCTTCTCATCACCGTGGCCAAATGCCTCAAATGTTAGCCTTGGTCTTGCTGAAAATTAAAATATCATCCGGGTATACCATCACAAATTTGCCAATGAATTCCAGCAAGACTTCATTCATCAGCCTCGCCAAAGAATAAGATGCGTTTGTCGAGCCAAAGCGGCATGACCCGACCATTGATACAAACCCTCATTTGTCTTGAATGCTGTTTCCACTCATCTCCCTCTCTCATCGGATCACGATGATGTCACGCTCTTGAGATCAATCTTTGAAAAATAATTTTCCCATTTCCGGGCGGTCCATTAAGTCATCCATCCTGGTGGTAGGAAATCCATACATGATGGTGATCTTGTTTATCGCACTGGAGTCTGTACACATCCTCGACCTCAACTTCATCTTCCAGGACTTAGCCTTGTTGGAGCGGCCTTTTGTGGACTAAGACTCTCCCTCCCTTCAGTCCTTTATCTTCTGGATCTTTTATTGCACCGTCTTGACCTCCAGCGTTCTCTTCGGTGTCAATCTGTATCTTATGCTTATTGGCAGAGCTTCGCCCGGAAAAAGTGATGATATGGTGACTACGGCTCCCTTCTTGGTGGTAATGAGCGAGGTAGTTAGATCCCGATGATATCGTGAACTCCCCAAGTGGTTCACGAGTCTCATCCGATAAATGCGTCCATTCTTGTGCTTGTCAGACAACCGGTTTCCGACAACAAGCTGTGGATCCCTCATTCTTCTCGGCTGTGAAAGCTCCTTCCACTCATGAAGTATCGTGTAGCCAACTCAGAGCTTCCTTCCAGGCATTTATCCTTCGGAAGCAGCTTGTGGAGTCTCCCGTCCTTCTCCAGGTGTATGTGTTCATCCTTCCATCATGAGAAACATTCCTATCATACTGCCATGGCCCAACATTATGTGACATACATCCATGGGAATGACATCACACGGAGCTCGTCATGATAATTCCCTATTTTAAATTTTACTAAGCAGCGTTTGGTGACACTTGCCGATGTCCTTTTTTGTACCCACGAGACCTTATATGGACTTCGGATGCTTAGTTAATCTTCGACTCGGCTTTTCCACCATCTCCGGTACAGCAAAGTTATCGATTACTTGTCAATAATGACCTTACATTTTCTGTCCATCGCTGTGCAAGCTGTCCTGAACATGCTTCTACGGCAGGTTATCCACCTCCTCCTCGGGTGTGGAAGATCTTATGCATCCCAAGCGATTTTCCGTTGTCCGCATCTTCACCCTCAACATCACACCTCTTTGCGCGCCTCAGCGACTTGAGCTTTTCCTCCGTCCATCGCTTTACTCTCCGGACGGTCCGACATGATGATCTTTACTACCGCGTGAAGCGTAGCGATGAATTCCTCCTCACTCTTCCTCTACCAGTGCACGAGGAAAGCGATATTTACATCGGCATATTAATCTCATGTACGTCCGGTTCGCGCCTCTCGACTCAAAAATTTTCTTTGCCCTCGGTTGTGAGGTTCCACCCCTTTCAACCTTTTCCAGAGGTCTCCTCCAATCCTCATTAAGCTTCTGCGTCCTTTCTTGGGCAACAACCTTTCCTCTGGGTTGACTCTTTCCTCGCCCACGCTGTCCTAGCTTGCGATTCAACTTCTCTTCGCTTCAAGGCCATGCAGTGCAGCATCCCTCATTTGTTGGGATGGTAGTCATGCTTTCGATTCATCGAGATATCATACGAGACCATTGGGTACCTTATACTTTTAAGTCATCCCTCCCAGATGACTGCTTCGGGATGTTGAGCCTATAAAACTCACCGATTGTATTCCTTCCGCGTCATCATCTTAAATGCCGGGGTTGCGCGTATTTTTGAGCAGTGTCACAGTAGTCTCGGAATGAACCGCCTTCATCTTAGCGATCATCCGATCCCGGCTTTTGATCTTCTGCTTGCCCTTTGGAGCGTCACGTCTGCGGCTTCGTTCACCACTTAAGAACAGCGTGTCCCTTCCAGTTTTGTAGCGCATACCTTACCTTGTCCCTCTTCGATATCCCTCATAATCCCGAAGTAGGTGCTCCAGTGCTTCGGATCAATCCGGCTACTCCTGTGTTGAACTCCCTTCGCCGTCGGGATGTCCAATGCCCAGGTGAGCTCATCCTTGTGATAGCTCGATCAATCTCGGTTGCCACATCTTGACGACTTCTTCTTGGTGTGTCCGGCTTCCTCGATCACCGGGATGTTGGAATTCTCCGCCGGCTCCCCGCGCCTTTGAGTGGCCTCCTTATCTTGGGTCGCCCTGAGATCTAAATGGCTGGCGTTCCATTTCAGCATTCCCTGCTGGATTTTTCGGTCGTCTGCCTCTCCTCCGGGCATCCCTATCCTCACAATCAGGTGACTGCCTCTCCCTCATGGGCGGCATTTTAAAATATGTTCCTCCCAGTTACTGAACAAAGAACTTCCACAACCTCGCTCGCGATACCACTTGATCAGCCTACACTGCTCCTCGGCCGAGCTGCGGTCGCTCCACGAGGACCTTCACTATCCACGGCCCGAAGAGTTGACACTCCTCCATGCCTTGTCGGGAGTTAAGCAGCCTCTGGTCTCTCCCACACCGCAGCTTCCCTTTACAACTTGCACGGGAAGAGATTGAATCTAAGCCTCGCGTCAGAGCGTCGGAGAATGTTACTCAGTTCCGAGACCGAGGGAAAGTCAGCGTTGACTCTTCCGCCCGGCTTCATCTTTCAATTTGTCCTCCGCAGGACTCCGGTCAATGCCGATCAGCGATCTGCAGCCTTCGATGGCCCGGCCTCGACCTTTAGTCTTCCCCCTCGAGACCGGTGTTCAGGGTCAGGAGCCCGATGTCAGCGTGCTTAATTAAATGACCTATGAGTCCACGATAAAGAAATTTGTGGGACTTAAACAACCCGTCCTCATTCGGCTCAATGGGCAGATCTCCTTTCTTTCCAAAATTATTCCCACCTCGTTTAAGCTCGCACTCCTAAAGATTTCTCGAGGTCTTATTCTTTGTAATATTCCTTCTAGCGTGGTCACCGTGGCGATCGCACTCTATTTACGCCAACCACTGCTTATTTGCACCATCCGGACTCAACCCGGCGCACTTATGAGAACTTCTTGGTAGCTTGAAACAAAGCGAACCCTATTATTTAGGCACCTAGTTCCATACCCTTCCACATAATCAGAGTATACAGCATATGACAGAGGACATAGCTAAGAATCAAGATCTTGAGACAAAATTCCCATCAACACCCGGGGATAATCACACCCATGAATGGGGTTCCGTTCCACGGCCTCCTCGTTGATGTAAAGTAAGAGCCCTAGCTGTAGGACAGTAGCACTCTATCGCGAGGAAGACTTCGGTATTTTGCACTCGATCAGAATCTCAGGAGCTCAAGCAGGGCTCTAATTTAAAACTCATTTATCTCTCTCTTAGATTTCTAACTTGATATGAAATCATATATGCATATAGAAGGAAAGCATAAAGGAAGCTAACATGCAACAGCATAAGATTAACAAGACACGGAGAATAATCGCAGCCATGACCTGAATCTATCTTCCTATTAATTCACGAACGTACATGGGGACTCTTCACAAGTTCTCTGCTTGTTCTTCTTCTTCCTCCTCTTGATGCCGTTCGGATCCTCACAATGCAGAAGGAGGTGCCTATGTTTTTTTTCCCTCTTAAAAGCTAAATTGTCAAATCTACACTTAATGACTCTATATACCTGTATCCAATCTAATCTTTCCGCATTAAAATCTAATAAGTGTTCTTGCTGTACAAGGACGAGAGCTCATCTACTCCAGGTCCCAATTGATACATAATTACGCCTAAATATGGATTCTTTTTATTCAATCGGCGGCGCTCCCCAAAATAGTCACGACCCATTGAAACCCTGACGTCCGCTCCTCAAAATAGTCACGACCGTGACCCTGACGTCTCCCTTTGAAGTCTTTTCCATCTTCCCGTGCAGGCTCGCACGACGAGGTGCGGATGCTCCTGCATCAATCCTGCTTCAAGTGGTCAGCATAGGTGGATCTTGACTGCCACAGACTACTTTACTAAGTGGATAGAGGCCATCCCCACAAGAAATGATTCCCACAAAGTAATCATTAGTTTTCTCAAGGATATTATGGCAAGATTTGGTTGTCCAAACAGAATTGTCACTAATAATGTTGCAGCTTTCAAGGTTGAACCATTGATTAAGTTGTGTGAATAGTTTGGAATCACATTGATTCACTCTACTCCTTACTATCCAAAAGGGAATGGACTGGTAGAGTCCTCTAACAAGAGTCTTGCTAAGATCATCAAAAGAATGTTAGAGGACAACAAGAAGGCATGGGAATCAAAGATTAAATTTTCTTTATGGGCTAACAAAGTGACAACAAAGAGAGCCCTTGGTGTCTCTCCTTTCCATCTTGTGTATGGAATTGAGGGCATTTTCCCTTCTCAGCTTGCCTTACCTATGGAAAAATTCTTCCAAGACTACCAAGGGGAACCTGATGATATGATCACAAGAATACAATAGTTGGTAGAAGTTCAGCAAATGAGGGAGAAACTACTGGACAAAGCATATGATCATCAACAGAAGATCAAGCAGGCATTTGACAAGAAGGTGAACAAAGAGGATTTCCAGCTGGGAGATCTAGTACTCAACTGGGATGCACCTAAGCAAGATAATGGCAAGCACGATAAATTTGAGACCTTGTGGATCAACGCCTTCAAAATTTCTGACGTTTTTTCAAATAACACTTACAAGTTGCAGGATTTGGAGGATGCTGAAGTTTTTGGTAGCCCTGTAAATGGGCATTTTCTGAAGAAGTTTTTAACTTAAGCCATGAGTGGCTTCTCATGTCATTGTAAATATCATTTTTCTTTTGGTTTTGGTTTTTATAAGTGACTCCACAACCCAACACTAACGCACTGAAGCTGCAAAAGGTGTTCTTAGAGCCTCAGAGGGAGGTCTCTATCCCCCATGGAGCCTATATGTTAACACATAAATTTGCCACCTGCTTCATAGGAATCAAGCAGTGACTCATATTTACCCTCAGGAGCATTATGGTTTAAATCATGTGGCATTTTGCCCATGATTTCCACAGGAAGAATGAAAGCGTTGAGGTCTGAACAACTCAAACACCCCCAAAATGTGTTCCATTGTCGCTCCACATCACCCCGCTTCAGCGCATTTTTCTCTCGCCACATCATCACACAGACATTATGTAGTGCTATGGTGCTACATAATTGTCTAAAGCGCATACGTTATGAGCCTGCCACCTGCAACACTCGTATTGGTCACGGAAGAAGATCTACAGAGCCTCAAGGCATTGAGATTGACTCTCAGAAGCATTCATGGGTGTCATGCCTCATCCTGATCTCGATGAAGGTAGTCATTGAAGATTGGGGGCGACAGTTCAGACCTTTTCTCACCCCATAAATGGAAAGCGTTGCAACGCGCAGCCATGAAGGCACATTGATGACCTGAACCTTCCTTATGGACATTTTTTCCTGTAAATCACATAATTGCGCCTGGCTCGCAGCTGACATGAGAAAAACTACACAATCTGACAGAGCAGGCGTCGATTAAAGGCTTTGAAGGCAGTGGTCCAATCACACTCCTAGTGGTTGCAACATTGCTGGGTATTTATAGACAGTTTTGATATTTTGTTAGGGTCGAATGGTTGAGCTTGGCTCCGTGCTATTGTAATATTTTATGAACAACATTGGTTCTCTGGTTATGTATACATCTTGGTAATTTTAAGTCAGCTTTCTTACTCCATCTTATTTTCCTCTAATACTCAGAGAGTTCATGATTGACGGATTCTCATGGATTGTTGTGATTGTATTATGATGAATGTTTGATTATAGTGTTGTTATAATTTCTTTTAGTTTCATTGAGATTTGAATTCAAAAGGATCTTCTGTTTAAGTTTTTCCTCCTTAGACTGTTGGAAGACCTGATGTCCACAACAGACCTCTACACTCTCCTCATCAAACTCTTCCCTCTATTCACCCTTACTCCAACTTCTTAAGCTTACCAAGAAAAGTATCACTTTCTAGAGAAAAATACTAGAACTCTCGTTCCAAAGGAGGAACTACCCCTTCCGATGGCACCCTCAAATCCTCTAGAACCTTAGACAAGTCACCTTCAAAAGCGGCCCTTTCTTCAAACGCCTTTGAATCATCAACATATTCTTGCTTCGACCTTCACACAAAATCTTTTTTCAAGGTCCCCACTTCCTTACAACTCGAATAGCAGAAAGGGATACCCCAATAGTCCAATCTTTGGATATGTATGTGCAATCTCCATTCAATTTCCCTATCCGACGGAGGCCCCTTGTGAATATCCATCTCAATCACGATTTTCCCCACCCAATGACCCTTAGCATTTAAAACCTCCAAATCCACATGAAGAAACTTGCCTAGAGCATCCTCAATCTTAGCGAAAGCTTCACGATTCCATAAAACATGTGGGCAGGTCGACAGCAAAACTTACACGTCTCGAAACCAAAAATGGTCCCTGTTCGGATTTAAAAGATGCGAAAACCTTTTCAATATCAAACTACCAGAGCGGCACAACCATACCTGGCCCAAAATCTTGTATACGTCCCCCTCCTCCCTAAACTTGAAGCAAAACCACACTCGCACCAAAACCAGAATCTTAGGAGCATAATCGAGTAAAGGCTTCCATTGTTCATCAACCCACCAGCCTATGTCTTGTTTTGACAACGCCCAATAAATAAACCGTCCAACCAAAGTGCACAAGAAAAGAAAGGAAATCTCGAAAAAAACCACGTCTCTACCACAAATCATTTTTGACCCGACCTTCAAGAATTTCCAAGATTTAACCATACTCCTGCCCCTTCCCCTTTGCAATCAACAACCCCCTCTTTGCCAATTTCACCTTCTTTGCTACCAGCAAGTTCAACCTTTGACAAACCACCACTACTATCAAAACTCTTAGAACCCTTGTTCACAGACCTAACCCCTCCAGCCGCTTTAGTCTAAAAATCTCATCGATAATCGCACCTTAACCGGTGTCATGCTGGCAAATCAACCACTTGAAAGCTCAACCACTTCTGTCACTTCCTTCACAACAGGACTATTTTCATAAAATTTTAAATCTGCTCCGTACTCAAAAAGCGCTTTCCGTGAGTAGCTTTCCGGGCCAATTCTGGATATTCCTCATCTGACTTGAAAACGCCCAGGCTACACAAAACCTCGTCCGATGGGTCCATTAGACAATCATTTTCAGCCTCTGACCAATTACCATAGGCGGCCATGTCATCCTTCAATAGAAACCAATCACCGTCACTAAACAAACTTTTATTTACTTCTGTTTTTGTGTAATTCAAATCCGCCAACATTCTAGTTTTAAATTTTCTGTGATTGCCCATATTAACTAAATGTTGTTGCCGATTACTTTGTGTGCAGTACATTCGGCTAAATGAGCGAAAGTCCCATGCCAGGTTTAAAGAAAAGAAACAGTTATAGTTGCTGGCACATTTCCAGTGATTATTTGTATGGAGTATGGAAAGTTGAATGAAATGTCTGTCCAACGAGTGCGCAACGGGCGTCCAGCGTCGGCTCGTGGCAGTTTTTAAAATACAAACATAAAACGAGAGATTGACATACAGACAGTTGTGACATGCACGGAAAACATGCAGTTCACCCGTTTGTGGATGTAAAGACGGAGGCCATATTTCTCCAATTTTCCATCATCGGAAGATTGGCAACCAATTAATTACCTTTGATCTGACTTCCTGTGATTGTTCTCTTTCTGACCGGAGAACATAATATTTCTCAGTGCCAGTGTTAAACGAGTGCCAGTGTTTACATCGCTCATTGTATTTTAGTTAGATGTCAACGCGACAATGTTCTTCATACGACGACGACGAAATAACAACAACACTACTTTAGGACAATTTTTTATTTTGTTTTCAAATTATTGACGCCAAAACTTTCAACGGGATTTGATATCCCCAAAAGTCATTTACATAAACGAATCCATTCTTTTAGAGTCAATTATTTAAGCCTTTTAGGTTTCGTTTTTACCAAAACATGCGTTTCTTGTGATGTGATGATATGGCCACCACAACCATTGATGATCAATCAAACAACTCTTAAAATGTCGAAGATACCTCAGACTGTTGCATCCTCACCTTCCAATAAGGATAAGTTAACTATAGAATAATAATTTAATTAAATTATATTTTACATAATTTGTTAAGCTTGTTATTATCTGTGGAGAATGGTCAATAATGAACTTCGTTACTATGTCATCATATGCTAGAAATGACGTGCACTTTCTGTTAGGTTATTTTGATGCTTAAGAAAGATAAAATAATAATTTAATTTAATTACATTGTGCATAATTTGTTAAGCCTATCATGTGTAGATAATAGGCAATAGTGATTTGCATTTTAAGTTGATATATAAATTATAACAACTTTTATTACTTTTAAATAAATTGTTTGTAAAACATGTTTTTTATATTAATAGAATGGCCAAAATCTTGTAGTGCTTCCTTTCAGTATGAACTATAATAAAATCTTGGAGTACTTCCTTTCACTATGAACTATAATGTTACGGGGAATTAAAGTATGAGCTCAACATGTTATTTGGAAAATTAAATTGGTAAGGAGGATAACAATATTTCTCCTAAACATTTAAGTTAAATCAAATTAACAATAAATTATAAATATGTATGTAATGTTTATATAATGCAATTATATAGAGATAAAATAATTTCTAAATAAATAATTGATAAATAAAAATATTTATCTCATATTTTGTGTGGGCTTAATGGTTAACAACCTCTAGTATATAAAGTTAAAGAGATACTCCCAAAGACATAATAAACACTATGAAACTAATTCACACAAATGTAAAAAACATTAAACCTGTAATCATATACATATGAAAAAAAAAACCCTAAAGGCCACACCAAATATGACCTTTGTCCATTGGAGTGCTTTGTAGCTAACAACTTTCTTTTGATCTGGAACGAACCACCATTTTTCTTGGCCTCTTTAAGATTGATTCTTTTAAATCTAGGAATGAACCTAGGCACCTTTAATTGGATCATGGGGTGTGTGCAAGTCAAAGGAGACCTTAAAGTTATAAATATTTCTTAGTCAAAGGCCTTGACCCACTCGTTATTTGCTAATGAGTTTAATAAGACAAAGTTCCAAAGCTAATTGCCTATATTTGAGAACGAACTTTAAGTTTTCAAAAATATTTCATACAATTTATAATGGTTTATTTAAACCTTAAAAAAGAACAATCATCCTTAAATTGAACCTTGCGATATATATTTTGTAATAATATCTGAAATTTTTTAAGAATGTAAATACTTTCACACTTTACTTACTTTAATACTTTTTCCTTATTGCTTTTCATGTTATTTACTTGAAAGTTTATAAAACTTTTCTTCCTTCATACAAATAGATATCTAGTTTTTTTTTATTCCTCAATAAAAAGAGGTTTATATTTCTTTTACATGTAATTTAAAAAACTTAGAAAGCTTCTCTTTATAATTTCAGGTGCACTTTATATATATATAAAATTTGGGCTACAACCTTAAAAATGACAACATTTTTATTTTTAACTAATGCCACTATAAAAATAAACTTAAATAACCCAAAAATATATATTTAAATTTAGAGGCCAACTAATACCATTGGATTTTGGACAAAACTTTCAAACATTTAATGGAAAGTTTTTTTTTTATTTCTCAATAAAAAGAGGTTTATATTTCTTTTACATGTAATTTAAAAAACTTAGAAAGCTTCTGTTTATAATTTCAGGTGCACTTTATATATATATAAAATTTGGGCTACAACCTTAAAAATGACAATATTTTTATTTTTAACTAATGCCATTATAAAAATAAACTTAAATAACCCAAAAATATATATTTAAATTTAGAGGCCAACTAATACCATTGGATTTTGGACAAAACTTTCAAACATTTAATGGAAAGTTTTAAATGTAAACATTAATTATACATTATAAAAGCCAAATCCATCATCTAATGTTATAAAAGAAAAATCCAAATCCATCATCTAATAACATTGAAAAAAAAAAAAAAAATTGTATATAACATATTACAAATTGTTAAAACATTCAATACCAAATGGAATGCTATACACCAAGTCTAAATAGCATAAGGATGTGACGGCTAATTACCAATATTTTAGTTATTCTTTTCTGAAGGCCATATTATCTTAGTTGTTCGCGCCATCTGCATTTTGTATGTAATAAGTTTGAATTTTCTATGTAATAAATTTGAAAAAGTTGTATGGTTTTATTCCCTGTTATCACATTTTCGTGTGAGTGATATACTAGTACAGCTGTTAACTCGGGTGGGTAAAAAACTCTAGTGTAGATAAAAAAAAAACAAAAAAGTTGAGGAATCCTAAAAGTTAATCATTTAAACTTGGTAATCATATGATGTTACAGTAATTTTTTAATATGATTAGGTAAATGTTAAAAAGTAAACATGTTAACCGATGCATTTATAAATGAAAGGAAGTTATCAACAAGATTAGATTAAAAATTAAGATTAGAAGTTAAGATTAAAAGATGATTAATTATGCCATCTCCAATAGGTATATGCCTTTCAACATATGTAAACCGGTCTTATGGTTTGCTTAAAAAATCTTTTGAACTGCCTTGTTTGAATCCGTCACACAATTACAATTGTCTGTACATATCAAATTAGAAGCAGAAGACATGTCGATCGTGGTTATGAGCTTCTTCATTTCATTCCTTGAGTGAGCCCTTTTTTTCTAGGCTGCTTTTTGGATGCAATTTACAGGATTTGTTCTACTCAGGTAGCAAATCATCTCCTCCATAAATTTATTCGTATATTTTTTTATGGATTAAAAAAATAAATAAAAAAAAATAATATTGTTGTCTGTTTCCAATTAGACATTTCAATATTACACTTCTTACAAACTAAATCTGTAATTTCATATCTTCACTTCTAATTTTATTTAAACATTTCAATATTACAATTTCAACAAACCACATCAACAATTCCATAATTTCAAACAAATTTATTAAAATATGTAAAGTTCGGATAAACAAACCACATCAACAATTCCATAATTTCAAACAAATTTATTAAAATATGTAAAGTTCGGATAAACAAACCACATCAACAATTCCATAATTTCAAACAAATTTATTAAAATATGTAAAGTTGGGATTTGCTACAGGATTCCAGCACTGGCTATCTTCCGTGGATTACTCTGCACTGGTACATTCCGTCTGGACAGATCCGTGTTTCAAGACAGAAGAAAACTCTCAATTAAGAATTGTATGGAAGTTGAAAAGACTAAAGGAGCACACGAAAGCGTGGAGTAAAGAAAAGAAGGCATGGGAGGAGGCCAATATGCAAAAGCTGGAATCTGAGATCAAAATCTTCTTATTAAAATCATCCATAGCCGCCCTGTCATTGGAGGATTCCGCTACTCTAAAGGCGCTGGAGAGCAGTAGGGACGACCTTCTTCGGGAAGAAGAAAAATGTTGGAGGCTTCGCAGCCGAGAGACATGGCTCAAATGGGGAGATTCTAATTCAAAATATTTTCACAGAGTGGCCAGTCTCAATAGAAACAAAAAATTTATTTGGTCTATCGAGAGTGAGTGCGATGGAACTCTCCGTGGACAGGAGTCAATCAAAGCTGAGGCGGCCTCACACTTTGAACTTCTGCTAAAAGCCAAAAGAAACCGAAACCTATCAGAACAATGCATGACTGCCAGTCTTTTCAAAAATTTGGTTACAGTTGCTGAAGCCACCGAACTTTACAGACCTGTCTCATTGCGGCAGATAAAGAAAATTTTATTACATTTCAAAAAGGAGAGGAGTCCAGGGCCCGATGGCTGGACGACAGAATTCTTCACATTCTTTTTCGATCTTGTTGGTCCGGATCTCTTTCAAATGGTGGAGGACTCTGGCATTAAAGGAAAAATCTATAGGTGCCTTAACTCCACCTTCCTGGTGCTTATTCCAAAGGAAAACAATTTGACTTCCTTCAATGATTTCAGACCAATCTCCTTATGCAACCTCATCTACAAGGTAATTTCCAAGGTTATCTCCAACCGGATTAAATCGACTCTGGAACGAAGCCTATCTGCTGAACAGCTCGGGTTTTTAAAGGGTAGAAGAATACAAGATGCCATCAGTGTAGCCCATGAGAGCATCCACAACATCAAACAAAAGAATCAAAAGGCGCTGATCATGAAGCTAGATCTCAAAAAGGCTTTCGACAGCATTGATTCGGATTTTCTGAGACTAATCCTACACTCAGTGGGTTTCGGTGTAACTTCAGTGACTGGATAATGACCTATGTCTCTAGTGCAAACTTTGCAGTGCTTATAAATGGCGAGGCGACTAGATTTTTTAATTGTGAAAGGGGACTCCGTCAGGGCTGCCGACTTTCACCTTATCTTTTTATTTTAATTCTAGAAGGCCTTAGTCTCCTCCTCTCCAAAAGCTTCTCCAAGAATCGCATCTCTAGTATAAAGGTTTCAAATCTTGTAAGGATCTTTCACCTCATGTTTGTTGATGATATTCTTCTATTGTCTAAAGCCGATTTAGCGGAGTGGCATGTGATTTTGGACACTTTACAACACTTTTGTTCTGTTTCGGGGCTGTCCATTAATCTAGCTAAGTCCACAGTTCACTTTGGGGGTCTCTGAGAGACCGAGCTCACTTGTCTCAAAGCTTCCATTCCCTACACCTTTTTTGACTTGAACTTGGGTTTCAGGTACCTTGGCTACCAGCTGAAACCAGGAGCCTCTTCCTCTTGTGACTAGAGCTGGTTAGTGGCCATCTTTGAAAGGAGAATAGGTTTCTGGTGTAACAAATGGCTTTCCCTGGGAGGACGACTTATTCTGGTAAAGTCGGTGTTAGAAAGTCTGGCGGTTTATTGGATGACCCTGGAACGGATACTCAACAAAATCATTTCTCATCTATGCAGACTCTCCTTCAAGTTCTTGTGGAATGACCTTGCAGGGAAGCGTCGATTTCATCTCTGCAGCTGGTAGACTCTCTCTAGACCAAAGAGGTCGGGGGGCTGGGGATTAAAGAATCTTGTTATCTTCAACATGGCCCTTCGAGCTAATTCTTTCTGGAGAGCCGTCACCCTTGACAGTGTTCGGCACCGAGTCATTATGGATAAGTATATTGGCGCCCAACCACTTCATCTTTGGCTGCGAAAGACTCAGCTCCTACAAAAGAGGGCTTCTCCTTTTTGGAGGGGACTGGTTTCCTCCTCTCCGGTGATCCTCCACTGGCTACGTTGGTGGCCTGGATCGGGCTCTGAAATCAAATTGGGCAGTGATAAGTTACTTGGCTTGGATGATCGCTCGATCCTTTCACTTCCGCTCAGATCGCATCTAGGATCCCTTAATTTTTTCTCCTTGGCGCAAATGAAGGTGATCACGCGCGTTTCTCCTCTTCTGGATCACTGGCTGCACAGTAGGGACTTTCCCCTTATCGGATCGATGGCCCGGGAATGGGATTCTTTCTCGGCAGCGTTAAAACAAGAAGGTATCTCCCTCACCGAAGCGCAGGACACCCTCATCTGGGCCGGGGGTGATGCCACTGACAAAGTCACTGTAAAAAACATATATGCGACCCTTCTTCCAGCACATGATGTTGCTGCTCTACCTCCGTGGCTCTTCCAGATGTGGAAATGGCTGATCCCCCTTAAACTCATACTCTTTATCTGGCTTTGTGCAAATGAGAAAGTACTCACCTGGGAGGTGCTATGTAAGAAAGGCTGGCAAGGCCCAGGCTTTTGTTATCTCTGCCGCGGTGGATCTGAGGACATTCGCCACTTATTGATTCATTGTACCTTTACAAGAGAAGTCTGGAACAGATTAATACAACACTTCTCTCTTACCTCCACCTGGACCGGTGCCACCATTGCAGATTGCTTCTCCTCCTGGTACTCGGAAAAAGCCGCGCTGCTTTCACTGGCTGCCTTGGTTTGCTGGCAAATCTGGACTGAGCGTAACAAGGCCATATTTGAGGATGCTCCTCCTTCCTCCTTTGCGGTACTTCACAGAACCCTGGCTATCTTCAAATGGAAACCGTCTACTGGTCAAGTCTCTCCCTTACAAAGCTGTGGATTTCACGTTGCCTGAAGGCCTACTCTGGTGTGTTTTGACGGTGCGGCTCTTTCATCCAGATTATGCTGTGGGGCTGGAGGCATTTTTAAGTCCCATCCTCGGAGGATCACCAAGTGGTTCATAAATTGTGGTGAGGGTACAAACACCAAAGCCGAGCTCATGGGCTTATGGGCTTCTCTCACCCTTGCTTCCCTTTGGTCATTAAACCACCTCCTCGTCCTCTGAGACTCGAGAGTAATCATTGACTGGATCAATCAAACTTGCAATCTTCAATCCATTCACATTGAAGGCTGGAAGCTTAAAACGCAGCAGCGATCCAAACTCTTCTATGATATCAACTTCCGCCATATCCCCAGATCTCATAATACTGAGGCGGATGCTCTTTCCAAGCGGGCTCTTAGCGAAGTGGTTGGAAGACTACAAATCTTTCAGTGTGATAGAGGACAGGAGAGTCCTATAACCTCTATCAACATCTTCGAATCTTAATGGTCTCTCCGGTTTGATGGAAGACAGCTCTGTAAACCGTATTTGTATTTTTGATTGGATAATGATCTCCCGGGATGGATTTCATGTCATAGCACAAGCGCTAGTAGTGAAAGGAGTGGACCATGTTTGGACTGTGATCAGCCATCCTTTGCTTTACCTTCCAGCCTTGTTTCATGTTTTTTTGTGGCTGGATCTCCCCTTTGTAAGAACGGTATTCGACTATAAATACCAGTTCATTTGTATGCACGGTATGATCGAAAATACCTGTTCTATCCTGGCTACTGCACTGTTCATCTTTCACAGCTTGCGGCTGCGTTTATATTGTAAATGAATTTATATATCATAAATTCGAGAAAAAATTTCATGGGAAAAAGGTTAGTCCCAATCTACAAATTAAACACTTGCGAGAGCGACAGTATGACGTATATTGAAGAGGTAATCAAAGTACGTACATTAAAAACGTAACATACACTTATTCTTCGGAGTAGTTATGCAAAAAGTCTAGTTATCAATCACTGTTTTTCCGTACAAGAAAATTGGACTACTATATTTTAAAACATCCTATCAAAGACTAATGGGCATATAGCGTACATGAGAAATGAGCGCATCTTGTTAATGCATTCCCATCCAGTTAAATAATATTTGATCGGGGCCAGATGAAACAGTAGTATCAGTATAGATATTGTACAGATGGTCCTCCTCTGCCCAAATGCTAACTTGGCCAGAAGCGTCACCTTCACACACAAAATCGAACGTTCCACTTCCTCCTCTTCCTAATATTGTAGGAGGTGGCGTTCCCTTTCCTTCTTTATTTGGAATTGGCGCGCAATCCCGTATATCACCATCCTGCACCCGTCTGTCCAAATCTACTTCACCATCGCTCAAAATTACACGATCCTGGCAATCACCCGGACCCTGAACTTTAGAGTAGTGATCAAAGTCGGCCCATGTAATTGCTGGTGCGCTAAATTGAGAGGGAGAATTAAGTGGCGGGCATGACTGATGGGCTGTCTTTTCATGCTCCTGGCTCGCGTAATCTTCCAGAATACTAAACGCCCCCTTATAAGTGTTATAAGCACCTAGATAGACATCAGTAAAAACAGTTGTGTTTGAATCGGAATTAGCTCTCCATGCTGCAATTCCAGAAGAATATGCCATCATGATCTCATTTTCATTAACGATGTCGCCATCATTTTCAATTTTTCCGGAATCGCTGATACCAACAGGAGCATGGATGTTGATGTCAACAGAATTGTTGGGAAAGCCAGGCGTTTCATGAGTCGGCAGTGTTGTCCGCAAGTCTGTTAATTGGTCGCGTTTCGATGAGGTTGCAGTGTTATGAGATTGACTTTTCGCTTGCAGACTCGGAGATGTAATAGCCTGATAATTGCTGTAAGAACAAGAATCAATCCACATATGAGAACGAGAAATCATCTGGTTGTTATTGGGCAGCCACTCAATGGAAAACTTGCGATTTTGATCCTCGTGTACTTGTTCTTGTTTTAATTCCAATAAACCCGAAACATAAGAGTGCCGATTTTCTGCGCCGGTCACCATATTAAAGTTGTTATGAAGAAGTGGCGGGTACCCTTCAGGCATGGCGCGCAACGGCTGGGTAGTGTGAGACGACTTATAAGCATCACGAAGATGAGGATGAGCAGACACTGATTTGGTATTGCAGGTACGATCGTATTTGGATGGGATATTAGATTTAGTGTCAGCGTTGCCGTTGGCGTCAGTGGACGAAGAGGACATGCTGTGCTTTAGCAGCTTCTTCTTGATGCAAGAGTTCCAGTAATTCTTGATCTCATTGTCAGTGCGTCCGGGCAAATTGGGAGCAATTTGACACCACCTGCACCATTCGCTACCCAGGTTAATGGACTAACTTCGCACCAAAAAAGTAATGGACAGACGAGTGGGCTCTCAGAACAATTACTACTTGAAATATCACAGAGTTAATTGACGGACGAGCAGGCTCTCATGTAATAATATCACAGATTTAATGGACGAACGAAAAGGTTCTCATGTGATAGAATAATCGCTACTAGGAAAGTCACACAATATAGGAAAACGGAGGAAAGTTGTAGGAATGGAGAGAAAAGGATACCTGCTACCGAGGATGGATTGGAAACGTATGATTAATTGCTCTTCTTGGGGTGAAATTGAGCCACGTTTGGGTGAAATTGAGCCACGTTTAAGGCCAGGCCGCAGGTAGTTCATCCATCTCAGCCTGCAGCTCTTTCCACATCTTTGCAAACCTGTATGTGCATTTAATTGTATTTAATATTATAATATATCCTAGTTTCATCCTAACCCCAACTAAACAGAACTATATTAAACAGAAAGAAAAAACCAGCGAATGCACACGGACGCTGTTGTCCTTTTATTGCATCAAGAAGTGCTCTACAGCCATGAATTGGAAGTTGTTCGGATCCAATATTTAGGCAATGGTAATTGAAAGCAATAAGAAAAAACAGAGCCAAGTTCAAATAGATTTATATTTAAATAACAGCATTAAATCAACTAATTATTCGATATTAACTGGATCTTCTGGGTGCAGATATTATACTAAAGGCATCTGTCCAAGTGGGCCTAGGTTTTATTACGCAGACTACAAGAAGAAGGTTGAAATGAGAGCGGAAGTGGGTGTGTAATTAATTACCAGACTGCTTGGCGAGATAGCTCCAGGAGCAGCCCCGAAGCCCGTTCTTCGTGATAAAATTGATGAGTTTCTCATCTTCCGCGGGTGACCAGCGACCTTTCCTAAGCTCTGGGTTGGAGGGAAGGCGGTTGCCTTGTCGATGCCCTTCTTTATACCTCATTTTTAGTCAAACTCTCTTATCCGCGAGAAAGTGATGATGGTATTGCACTTTCCAACAGGCAACGCAGCTAGACAGTGGCTGATCTAGGTTTGAAGTCCGCTCGTCTCGTATGTTCAAACACAAATACAGAGAGAGATTGACCAGCAGGCACATAACAAAACACGTTTCAGCCGTCTGTTAAGAATGGAGCCCATCGTTCTCCAATTTTCAATCGCGGGCACATGGGCATCCGACCGACCTTTCGATTTCACTACATATGATTGTTGTGACTCTGAACGGATCATTATAATATTTGTGAATCGTGTTCGTCACAAAATTTTACTCCTCTTTTCATTGGGATACAAGGCTACAAGAGCTCTCCCACGGAATATCCTCTCTCTTCTTAGCATCGAAGGCCTGCATTTCATTTGTTGAACGTCCAATCCCACAGTTAGTTGCAAATGATGAATCAAATGGGGTCCGCTTTTACTTCTTCCTCTCTGGTGGATCCTCGTGTGCACCCACTTACATACAATGTGAAGGAAAAAGTACTCTCAAAACAGCTGGCGTGAAACACAGTATCCCAAGAAGAAATAGCACTAATAAATTTGTCCTTAACCCGGATTTTATTTTTAAATCACCATCGACCAAACTGTGCATAGCTATTTGATTACAAATACAGTTTTCAATTATTGTTTTTAATCAACACATAACTTTCAATAAAACGTTAATTACTTTTAAAATGAAGAAATTCAAATTTATATTTTATTAACATTTTTGTGTTTTAAAATGAACAAATTCAAATTTTTATTTTATTAAAACGTTAATTACTTTTAAAATGAAGAAATTCAAATTTATATTTTATTAACATTTTTTGTGTTTTAAAATGAACAAATTCAAAATTTTATTTTATTAAAAATTTTTGTGTTTTAAAATGAAGAAATTCAAACTTTTATTTTATTAAAATTTTTTGTGTTTTAAAATTTCTTAGAAATAAATTAAGTTGAAGTTTAGAAATAATTTAATACTATCACAGCCACTAACGCCGGGCGTATTCAATGAAATCCGCTTAATTTTGGGGCTTCATCAACTCGAAATCCGTGCTCGTCCTCACAAATTATTTGGTTTTCATACTCGACGTACGTATTCAATGAAATCCGCTTAATTTTGGGGGCTTCATCAACTCGAAATCCGTGCTCGTCTTCACAAATTATTTGGATTTCATACTCGCCGTAGGCTGTATTCAATTCCTGTGCACATGAAAAACAACGAGATCTCTTCCTGTTACATTACTATCTTTGTTTTTTGGTTACCTCCTCTCTTTAACATAGCGGAAGTTGATTACCTTTTTCCATGATGTTTCACATATCTATTCCACCAACTCTTAATATGGTTAGATTTTTGGGTGTCTACTCTCAATTAAACTCACTTTAAAGATATTGAAATCAAGTCTCTTAGTAAATTAAACCCACACTTTAATCAATTGAACTAACCTCACTTCACATACATATATATAAATTTAATATATATGTGTTATGATTTAATAAATTTGATATATATGTGTTATGATTTAAAAAATATATAATAAAAAATTATCTTTCATTTTTTAGAGAAAATATATAATAAAAGTTCTTTCCAATTTTATTAAAAATTTCAGATTAAAATAAAAAAATCTTGAAGAATTATTCAATAATGTTACATTAACAAGCATATATGTTGTTCAGTAGAGAACATAAGTTGAATAATGAAACTTAATATAACTAGAAGCCTAGGTAATGAATTGTATTTGTTAAAAGATAATTTCTAAAATAATTAGCATACAACATTGTAATAAAAATTAAAAAAAGTTCAATATGGAGTAAAAATGAGTAAATAAATGAAATGTTGGATGGGGGGTTAGCATATGTGGAAAGCAATGTAAAATATTTGTAGTAAAAACACTTAGCATAAAAATTTGTAAAAATAAGCAAAAATGTAAACTATTTAATATGTACTAAAGCTTGGTTAGGATATTCTCTAACAAATATAAATAAGTGAATTGTTCAATGGAATGTTAAGATATGATATTAGCATATGTAATAAGAAATGAAAATTTTTTGCACGCAACAATACACATGAATCAAGGTGAAGTGTCTTATCTAGAGGCATAGAAAACACCCACTCTAATAGTCTTCTATGTTATCAACAGTATAATATTGCTATGCATATGCATATGCCTAAAAAATTGTTTTTCAACTCCATATTTAATGTTGTGCATAAACACTTTACTGCATATGCGTATGCCTAAAAAAAAAATTTCAACTCCATATTTAATGTTGTGCATATATTAAATCTTGATGTCTCTATTTAATATTGTGCATACACTAAAGCTTGTCATATTTGAGAATATGATTGCATATAGAAATGTTAAGTCATATATGTTTTCTATTACTTATGGGTTTCAACAAATTTGTTAGCTACACACAACACCTTTCAAACTTGAGCATGGTCTACATTTGTACCACAACAAAACTATTAAAATAAAATAATATGACTAAAATTAAAATAAATATAAACAAAGAAAAAAAAAATTGTGACCTTAAAAGCTCTATACTTCCAAAAAAATCAACAATTTTACATTTTAATAATTGGTTAAAAAAATCCTTTTATGTTCCTTTCTCATTAAGAAAAGTAATGTGCACGTAATGAGTCCCATAATTAAGTGTTTGTTTGCTTGCTTTTACATTGAAATGCACATGTATTAGAAGACATGATAAGTTACAATTAACACAACCTTAGTGATTGTGTAAAATGAGTAGAAGAATAAAATTTATAAATAAATAAAAATGTTTATCCTCAGTAATTGTGTAATATGAGTAGAATAATAAAGTATATAAAGTAAATAAAAATATTATGATATCAAAATATCTTGTCAAACCTAAACCACATAAATAAAATGTGAGACAAGGAACAAGCAATATTTATGAGCAAGGAGTTCCTCTATTGCTTGACTAGCGTTGTTGTGCATTGATGAATTATTAAATGAATTACATGGAGAAAAATTCTTTACTAAGTTGGATCTTAGTTCGAGATATCAAATGGAGCGTGCCATATGGCCAAGGGCTAGGCGTTGGCCCTAGTCTTTCGGTCAAGCCCTACAAATCTGGTTGTTTATTATTCTCCTCTTTCCATATGTTTGGACCAAGATTCGGTGCAAACTACTAGCACTGGAGCATTTTTGTGATGTGTGGAGGTGTGGAATCTATGCATGTGTTGTTATGCATAGAGGCATAGCTTCCACACATATGCCCCTTCTACTTTATAACTATTAAACTAAGTGTTGTTGTGTGGGGGAAAAACCTGTGTGGTTGTGTGAAAGTATAGCTTTTGTAGCTCTGCACAAGTGTATGCCTCGCACAACAACACTTAGTTTAATAGTTATCAATGCATAACAATATTCTATTTGAATTGTGTAACTGTGATACTATATGGAATCGAATCATTTCCCATGGCCAATCCTCTTTGAAGGTTTGTAGATCTAGAAATCCTAGAGTTATATGCACTTATTTATGAAGCTAGATTACTTCCATTGTTGAAATCTTGCTACATATGCACAGACGAAGCTACTTCATTGAAAAATGGTAAAGGTTTTGAACTTAAAAAAATCAAGTCCATAACCATAGAATATGATCATGTTCATAATTAAAGTAATACTTGACAATGCATGACATTCGATAAGCTATAATATAGATAAGATAAAAGATAATATGTATTTAAAGAAAGTTAAGTGTTAATTAAATTGTGAGTAATGAAGCACATATGAGTTAAAAATATTGACAAGTTGATAAAAGATAATATAAAGAAAAAAGATAATATATATATATATATATAAAGAAACTTAAATGTCCTTTAAATGGATAGAAATGAAGTACTTATCAAAAAAAATACCCAGAACAAGCAAGGAAAGGTTTGAGAAACCAACTAACACTATTTTATAGAGTATTTACAATATTATATCAAATTTACTCAAGATAGCATAGAGTTGAAAATCAACACGAAAACAATACTTTGCAAGGTTAAAAAATATACAATTTTTTTTCCAATAATCTTTGTAAATGCCAAAACATTCAGGGGGAAGTTAAAAATATACCACTATCTAAAATAAGATATATAAAAATTGAAGGTGTTTTTCCAAGTAGGTTGGTATTGGAGCTTGCGCTGACGATAAAATAGAAGAAAGATATGGAAAAAAAAAAGAAACATAGTTAGAAATGGATACCAGATTTTGACAGAGCATGCAAGAGACAATTTTGACACATTACACAGTGATGAAAAAAGAGAAGAGAAAAAACAGATGAAATGTTTTTTTGACTACTCACGAGGAAGTTAGTTTTTTATTGTTCTCATTTGTCTATTGTGCACATGCATGTGTCTTTATAGAAGTTGTTTAATGGGACTATTGTTTAACTTTTTTTTGGTAATTATTCTTGAATGACAATACGTTCCATGGCGTTCTTATCTAGTTAACAATTACATATTTCATTGGAACGATGGTTATTTCTTGCTTCACCCCTAGAGTGAAAATATGTTGTTCTTTCTCTTTGCATTCCAGTTCGATGAATGACTAACGTTCTTTGTTTAAAAAAAAAAAAATATTACAAATTGTAAAAAAATTCAATACCAAATGGAATGCTATACACCAAAGTCCAAATAGTGTTTGGATGTAACAACAAATTACTAATATTCTTTTCTAATGGTCATAATATCTTACTTGTTGCGTCCCATCTACATTTTGTATGTAAAAAGTTTGAGATCATTTTCTATGTAATAAATTTGAGAGCGTTGCATGGTTTTATTACTTGTCATCATATTTTCAGTGATTATTTTTTGTGAGATTTATAAGGATATGTGGTTGGGAATGTGGAAATCTAAATGCATAGGCTTCACACAACAATTTTTAAGTTATTGATCTTGTGTGACCTTCCTCATCATGGCAATTATATTGGTGTTTTCCGGTTCTAATTTATGCGAGAGATGTATACCTATTGGAAATTGATACATTTAATAGGTTTGTAGTGTTTAATAGGTTTTCTATGGACAAGATTTAATACCGCTAAAATGACTATGATTTCAACCATTAACTTTCTTTCTTTTATAAAGGCATTCATTTATGTGTTTACTTTTTTACGTTTACTTAATCATATTTAAAAATTACTGTGCTCCCTGGTTGATTGCCACGTTTGGATAATTAACAAAAAATAAATTATTAACACATAGTGGTATGGATAAAATGGACCGCAGTTGTTCACTACCACGGGGAGCGCCATGGATAGGACTATTGGATGCCACGTATTGGCATTTCCCTTTATGTTGGTAGATTGGCGGACATTTTATTTTATGGTCTCCTTTCTGTGGCGTTCCACTTTTAATGTGCAACACAATTTTTCGATTCATCTGCTCAGTTTCAATCAATACTATATGTGCTACATAAACCACCCTCTAACTATTGATATTTTCATTTTTCTGTGTGCTACGCAGGCCACCTCCAATTGCAACCTATGTTCAAGTGATCCATCACTCAACAAGATGACTCTGGTCTTGAAAACAACATAGCCCAATTTGGCCTCGAGCACGAATTCAGAGATGTTACCTTGTATTCTGCTAAGCTAAAGGTAGTTTATAGAGTGGATGATTGGGTCCTTGTATATACATACAGGAATGGAGTAAATGATTTCATTTTGTTGCACCCTACTTTTTCTCCTCTCCTATACAGTGCCAAGAGAGTAGGTAAGAGAATCCAACATATTGTTGAAGATCACTTGGAAGCATATTATGAGTTTGTTATTTATTATTGCAATGAGTATGAAGAAGATATTGATATCCATATCATCTAAGCATGAGTTTATTAAACTCTCTATTAATTGGTTAATGTTCTAATTTTTAGAGGAGCTTGAACAAAGCCATGAAGAGCAACAATCTTTAGTTACTTGGATATCCCGTGATCGGGTACAATAATAAAATGCAAGTCATTGCATCGTGTCTCAGTAGACCCAAGGACAAACCTTTAGTTACTTGGATATCTAGGGATTGTGTACCACAATAGCATGGAATTCGTTGGATCATGTCTCAATAGACCGAAGGACGGACTATAGAAAGGATGCTGATGGTTTAAGGTTAGAAGTATCGTTTCTTGTATGCATAGAGGAGATGGGTTGTTTTTTATATACCTAAAAATATTCAGTTATATACTAAGAACCCTATTATTGTTCTTCATTGGCTCCATATGCACGTCGGTTGTTGCCTTGATTTAGGTTAGCAGTGGCTAATTTTATGATCTGTATTTTATGAGGAGAATAAAGTGGATGTAGATTATTATTAATATTTAATATAGAAACATATAATAGGTATGTGATAAAACAAGGAAGATACTATAAAACCAGTTTCTATTAACTTAGGAAATAAGATGAAACTATAAAATGCAGCAGAAAACAAGCTTGCTGGAATGGTGGTAGTTTATCTCTGAGAAGAGATCTTACGTCTGTGCTCATTCAGAAGAAGATGGTTTTACAATGAGGCTCAAAAGGCCTTTTTATCATAAATAAAATCCAAAACCCTAACCTTGGAAGATGAAAAACCAACAATTTTGGGTAGTTTGATGTATCAACTCCCCAAGGGCGTAACTTTGGCATATGATCTTCATTTAGGGTGCATGATACCTAGTTGGAAAGGTATCGTCGATGATATTCATTTATGGTGCTATCATTGAGAAGCTCGATCCCAAAAAACCTTCAGTTCAACCCTCAAAATTCCCCCTGAAGTTAAAAACTGCTAAAAATAGTAAATTACCAAAATTGCCAGAAAATTGTTTTGAGCTAGTTGGAAAAGGTGGGTGGCCACCGATATCCACCTAGATCAATCCTCCCTCCTTAGGAAGAAATGGTCTCCATTGTGTTGAGTTCCCGGGGGAGAGGGAAAAGCATTTGTTGAATCTGCATCTTGATGAGTTGCTTGCCTTGTTGGAGAAGTTGCATTGCTTAGCTTATTGAAGGTTGTCATGAACATGTGGCTAGAAGGGTTGGACCTTTTTAACCAGTTTGGATACATGAGATGCCTGTGTTCAGAAGGAATATTTACACTTTGCTGCAATCTTGTTGACCTGCTTCTATTGGATAGAAGGTGCTTGGGCCAAGGCTATAGTGGTTGTGGTATACTTTTGTTCACCTTTCGAATAGATTGTGAAGAAGCTGAATTTTGTAGTATGATATACTACCTTGTGGAATTGTATAGGTGGAACGGTAGTCAGAACTACCTCTGGTATTTTGTAGAGATGACCCCCAGAGAAACAATGACACTACGGCGTCGAGACTCATAAACAACATGGCGTTTCCACATATATGGTTGGCCCAAGAGAAAATCACAGACATCCAATGGGGAAACATCACATAATAACTCATCCTTGAAGGGTTGGATGTTGTATGACAATCGACACTGTTCGCTGACACGAAGATCTCATCCATGGCGAAGCCACCCGATGTTGTATGGTTGCGGGTGTGGTGTTGTCGACAATCCCAAATGTTTGACGACCTCTATTGAGATGAGGTTCTTCTGGCTTCCGCTATCAACAATAAAATGCAGTGGGATCCCCTTCACCCACATCTGTGAATGAAAAATGTGCTCCCCTCTTAAGGATCAGTTGGTTCTTTTGGATGAAATGTTGCGGTCATGACAATAGCAGTGGGGTCTATGTCGATGATATGTCTTTTACCAATATTTTCATAATCAGATTATGAATCGGGGTTCGATTCCTTCTGATCTCGACCACCAGTTGTTTTTTCACAATTAGTTGATAATATCACGAGTTTAATATATCTTTATGTGGAATTCAAAACTCAATATTTATCATCATATAACTAACGAAACAGCTAAAAATATTAACAACAACCCACTTAATACTATTGATGGTATATTCCAACTTAACGTGAAACAAAAAACAACTGCATCTATCATCTTGAAATTTTCCAAGACATCTGTTCAATGTTCAATAATACAAAAATTGAATTAAAGATAAAATTTTGATGAACGCATTGGATAATATCTTTAATAAACCCATTTAATCCGCCTCATCCACGAGATTCGGATCTAGCACGGAATTAAGAAAAAACGAACAACATTAACTACATCACTTGGTACTACTCAACCAGCTGAACTATTTCACTTGGTACCGCTCAACAATATTAAAGGGTATATTCTAGCTTAATATCAAATCAAAAATCAATTGCAATTTATACCACCAGAGGATACGTTATATCGATGCAGTCGGAGAGCACGGAATCCTAAAGCTGTAGCGTCGAGATCTTTTCTGCCGGAATCACTTGATCCCATCCCGATACCCTTTTCGTTCCAACACCTACTGAGCTCATCAGTCAGCATTGAACGAGCGAATCGAAAACAGCCGAAAAAACGATGTACAGATATATGTAAACGCTAAATTAAATTCATTATGCCTAACCTGTAAACGTAATCTAGAGCAGCTGTTTTTATTTCATATTGAAAATGTCGATCAACTCCGAGGCATTCCAATGTGTCAACGATCTGAAGACGTTTAATTAGATCACGGAATATCCTCTCTCCTCTTAGCATCGAAGGCCTGCATTTCATTTGCAAATAATGAATCAAATGGGGTACGCTTTTACTTCTTCCTCTCTGGTGGATCCTCGTGTGCACCCACTTACATACGATGTGAAGGAAAAAGTACTCTCAAAACAGCTGGCGTGAAACACAGTATCCCAAGAAGAAATAGCACTAATAAATTTGTCCTTAACCCGGATTTTATTTTTAAATCACCATCGACCAAACTGTGCATAGCTATTTGATTACAAATACAGTTTTCAATTATTGTTTTTAATCAACACATAACTTTCAATAAAATGTTAATTATATTTATATCCTATTAACATTTTTTGTGTTTTAAAATGAAGAAATTCAAATTTATATTTTATGAAAATTTTTTGTGTTTTAAATTTTTTTTAAAATAAATTAAATTGAAATTTAAAAATAATTTAATACTAGCACAGCCACTAACGCCGAGCGTATTCAATGAAATCCGCTTAATTTTGGGGGCTTCATCAACTCGAAATCCGTGCTCGTCTTCACAAATTATTTGGATTTCATACTCGCCCTAGGCTGTATTCAATTCCTGTGCACATGAAAAACAACGATATCCCTTCCTGGTTTATTATTATTTTTGTTTTTTTGTCTCTTCTCTTTAATACAGTGGAAACTGATTACCTTTTTTATGACGTCTCACATATCTATTTCATCAACTCTTAACATGGTTGGATTTTTGGGTGTTTACTCCCAATTAAATTTCACCTTAAGGATATTAAAATCAGATTTCCTAATAAACTAAACCCACATCTTAATCAATTGAACTAACCACACTTCACATACATATATAAATTTGATATATATGTGTTATGATTTAATAAATTTGATATATATGTGTTATGATTTTAAAAAAATATAATAAAAAATTATCTTTCATTTTTTTGAGAAAACATATAATAAAAGTTCTTTCCAATTTCATTAAAAATTTCAGATTAAGATAAAAAATCTTTAAGAATTATTCAATAATGTTACATTAACAAGCATATATGTTGTTGAGTAGAGAACATACATTGAACAATGAAACTTAATATAACTAGAAGCCTAGGTAATGAATTATATTTGTTAAAAGATAATTTCTAAAATAATTAGCATACAACATTATAATAAAAAATTAAAAAAAGTTCAATGTGGAGTAAAAGTGAGTAAATAAATGAAATGTTGAATGGGAGGGTTAGCATATGTGGAAAGCAATGTAAAATATTTGTAATAAAAACATTTAGCATAAAAATTTGTAAAAATAAGAAAAAATGTAAACTGTTCAATGTGTACTAAAGCTTGGTTAGGATATTCTATAACAAATGTAAATAAGTAAATTGTTCAATGGAATGTTAAGATATGATATTAGCATATGCAATAAGAAATGAGAATGTGTACTAAAGCTTGGTTAGGATATTCTCTAACAAATGTAAATAAGTAAATTGTTCAATGGAATGTTAAGATATGATATTAGCATATGCAATAAGAAATGAGAATTTTTTGTAGGCAACAATAGACATGAATCAAGGTGAAGTGTCTTATCCAGAGGCATAGAAAACACCCACTCTAATAGTCTTCTATGTTATCAACAATATAATATTTCTATGCATATGCATATGCCTAAAAAATTGTTTTTCAACTCCATATTTAATGTTGTGCATATATTAAATCTTGTCATATTTGAAAATATGCTTTCATATAAAAATGTTGAGTCATTAATTGTAAATATTACACCTTGCCATGTCTTTATTTAATATTGTGCATACACTAAAGCTTGTCATATTTGAGAATATGATTGTATATAGAAATGTTAAGTCATATATGTTTTCTATTACTTATGGGTTTCGACAAACACAACACCTTTCAAACTTGAGCATGGTTTACATTTAGACCACAACAAAACTATTAAAATAAAATAATATGACTAAAATTAAAATAAATATAAACAAAGAAAAAAAATATTATGACCTTAGAAGCTCTATACTTCCAAAAAATACACAATTTTACATTGTAATAGTTGGTTAAAAAAATCCTTTTATGTTCCTTTCTCATTAAGAAAAGTAATGTGCATGTAATGGGTCCCATAATTAAGTGTTTGCTAGTTTTCTTTTACATTGAAATGCACATGTATTAGAAGACATGATAAGTTACAATTAACACAACTTTAGTGATTGTGTAAAATGAGTAGAAGAATAAAATTTATAAATAAATAAAAATGTTTATCCTCGGTGATTGTGTAATATGAGTAGAATAATAAAGTAAATAAAAATATTATGATATCAAAATATTTTGTCAAGCCTAAACCACATAAATAAAATGTGAGGCAAGGAACAAGCAATATTTATGAGCAAGGAGTTTTTCTATCGCTTGACTAGCGTTGTTGTGCATTGATGAATTATTAGATGAATTACATGGAGAAAAATTATTTACTAAGTTGGATCTTAGTTCGGGATATCAAATGGAGCGCGCCATATGGCCAAGGGCGAGGTTCTTTCCCTAGTCTTTCAGTCAAGCCCTACAAATCTGGTCGTTTATTATTCTCCTCTGTCCATATGTTTGGACCAAGATTTGGTGCAAACTACTAGCACTGGAGCATTTTTGTGATGTGTGGAGGTGTGGAATCTATGCATGTGTTGTTATGCATAGAGGCATAGCTTCCACACCTATGCCCCTTCTACTTGATAACTATTAGACTAAGTTTTGTTGTGTGGGGGATAAACTTGTGTGGAGGTGTGAAAGTATATCTTTTGTAGCTCTACACAAGTGTATGCCCCGCACAACAACACTTAGTTTAATAGTTATCAATGCATAACAATATTCTATTATTGATTACATTCATAACTATTTAGATTGTGTAGTTGTGATACTATATGGAATCAAATCATTTCCCATGTTCAATCCTCTTAAGAGGTTTGTAGATCTAGAAATCCTAGAGTTATATACACGTGTTTGTGAAGCTAGATTACTTCCATTGTTAAAATCTTGCTACATATGCACAGACGAAGCTACTTCATTGAAAAATAGTAGAAGCTTTGAATTTAAAAAAATCAAGTAAAACCATAAACTATAAACTATGATCATGTTCATAATTAAAACAATACTTGACAATGCATGACATTCGATAAGCTATGATATAGATATGATAAAAGATAATATGTATTTAAAGAAAAATAAATGTTAGTTAAATTGTGAGTAATGAAGCACATATGAGTTAAAAATATTGACAAGTCGATAAAAGATACTATAAAGAAAAAATATAATATATATAAAGAAACTTAAATGTCCTTTAAATGGATTGAAATGAAGTACTTATAAAAAAAATTATACCGAGAACAAGCAAGGAAAGGTTTGAAAAACCAACTGACACTATTTTATAGAGTATTTACAATATTATATCAAATTTACTCAAGATAGCATAGAGTTGAAAATCAACACGAAAACAATACTTTGAAGGTTAAAAAGTATACAATTTTTTTTTCCAATAATCTTTGTAAATGCCAAAACATTTATGGTGGAAGTTAAAAAAATATACCATTATCTAAAATAAGATATATAAAAATTGAAGGTGTTTTTCCAAACGGGTTGGGACTGGAGCTTGCGCTGAAGATAAAATAGAAGAAAGATATGGAACAAAGAAAGAAACATAGTTAGAAATGGATACCAGGTTTTGACACAGAGCATGCAAGAGACAATTTTGACACATTACAAAGTGATGAAAAAAGAGAAGAGAAAAAAAATAGATGAAATGTTTTTTTGACTATTCACAGGAAGGAAGTTTTTTATTGTTCTCATTTGTCTATTGTGCATATGCATGTGTTTTTATGCATGTGTTTTTATAGAAGTTGTTTAATGGGACTATTGTTTAATTTTTTTTGGTACTTATTCTTGGATGACAATACGTTCCATGGCGTTCATATCTAGTTATCAATTACATTTTTCATTGGAACGATGGTTATTTCTTGCTTCACCCCTAGAGTGAAAATATGCTCCTCTTTCTCTTTGCATTCCAGCTCGATGAATGACTAACGCTCTTTGTTTAAAAAAAAATAAAAAAATATTACAAATTGTAAAAAAATTCAATACCAAATGGAATGCTATACACCAAAGTCCAAATAGTGTTGGGATGTAACGACTAATTACCAATAAAGTCCAAATAGTGTTGGGATGTAACGACTAATTACCAATATTCTTTTCTGATGGCGATAGTATCTTACTTGTTGCGTCCCATCTACATTTTGTATGTAGTAAGTTTGAGATCATTTTCTATGTAATAAATTTGAGAGCGTTGCATGGTTTTATTACTTGTCATCATATTTTTAGTGATTATTTTTGTGAGATTTATAAGGATATGTGGTTGGGAATGTGGAAAGTTAAATGAAGAGGTTTCACACAACAATTTTTACAATTTTTAAGCTATTGATCTTGTGTGACCTTCTTCATCATGGCAATTATATTGGTGTTTTCCAGTTCTAATTTAAGTAGACATATATCTATTGGAAATTGACACATTTAATAGGTTTTTAGTGTTTAATAGGATTTCTATGCACAAGATTTAATATGGCTAGAATGACTATGATTTCAATCATTAACTTTCTTGCTTTTATAAAGGCATTCGTTTATGTGTTTACTTTTTTACATTTACTTAATCATATTTAAAAATTATTGTGTTCCCTGGTTGATTGCCACGTTTGGATAACTAACAAAAAATAAAATATCAACACATAGTGGTATGGATAAAATGGACAACAGTTGTTCACTACCACAGGGAGCGCCATGGATAGGACTAGTGGATGCCACGTATTGGCAATTCCCTTTATGTTGGTAGATTGGGCAAGATTTTATTTTATGGTCTCCTTTCTGTGGCGTTCCACTTTTAATGTGCAACACAATTTTTCGATTGATCGGGTCGGTTTCAATCAATACTATATGTGCTACGCAAACGACCCTCTAACTATTGATATTTTCATTTTTCTCTGTGCTACACAGGCCACCTCCAATTGCAACCTATGTTCAAGCAATCCATCACTCAACAAGATGACTCTAGTCTTGAAAACAACATAGCACAATTTGGCTTGTAGCACAAATTCAGAGATGTTACCTTGTACTCTGCTCAGCTAAAGGTAGTTTATAGAGTGGATGATTGGGTCCTTGTATATACATACAGGAATGGAGTAAATTATTTCATTTTGTTGCACCCTACTTTTTCTCCTCTCCTATACAGTGCCAAGAGAATAGGTAAGAGAATCCAACATATTGTTGAAGATCACTTGGAAGCATATTATGAGTTTGTTATTTATTATTGCAATGAGTATGAAGAAGATATTGATATCTATATCATCTAAGCATGAGTTTATTAAACTCTCTATTATTAATCTCTATTAATTGGTTAATGTTCTAATTTTTAGAGGAGCTTGAACAAAGCCATGAAGAGCAACGATCTTTAGTTACTTGGATATCTAGTGATCGGGTACAACAATAAAATGCAAGTCATTGCATCATGTCTCAGTAGACCCAAGGACAAACCTTTAGTTACTTGGATATCCAGGGATTGTGTACCACAATAGCATGCAAGTCGTTGGATCATGTCTCAATAGACCGAAGGACGGACTGTAGAGAGGATGTTGATGGTTTAAAGTTAGAAGTATCGTTTCTTGTATGCATAAAGGAGATGGGTTGTTTTTTATATACCCAAAAATATTCAGTTATATACTGAGAACCCTATTATTGTTCTTCATTGGCTCCATATACAGGTCGGTTGTTGCCTTGATTTAGGTTAGCAGTGGCTAATTTTATGATCTGTATTTTATGAGGAGAATCAAGTGGATGCAGATTATTATTAATATTTAATACAGAAACATATAATAGGTATGTGATAAAACAACAAAGATACTATAAAATTGATTTCTATTAACTCGGGAAATAAGATGAAACTGTAAAATGTAGTAGAAAACAAGCTTGCTGGAATGGTGGCAGCTTATCTCTGAGAAGAGATCTTACAGTTGTGCTCATTCAGAAGAAGATGATTTTACAATGAGGCTCAAAAGACCTTTTTATCATAAATAAAATCCAAAATCCTAACCTTGGAAGATGAAAAACCAACAGTTTTGGGTAGTTTGATGTATCAACTCCCCAGGTACATAACTTTGGCATATGATCTTCGTTTAGGGTGCATGATAGCTCGTTGGAAAGGTATCATCGAGGAGATTCATTTATGGTGCTATCATTGAGAAGATCGATCCCAAAAACCCTTCATTTCAACCCTCAAAATGCCCCGAGAAGTTAAAAACTGCTAAAAATAGTGCATTACCAAAATTGCTAGAAAATTGTTTTGAGCCAGTTGGAAATGGTGGGTGGCCACCGATATCCACCTAGATCAATCCTCCCTCCTTTGGAAGAAATGGTCTCCATTTTGTTGAGTTCCCAGGGGAGAGGGAAAAGCGTTTGTTGAATCTGCATCTTGATGAGTTTCTTGCCTTGTTGGAGAAGTTGTGTTTCTTATCTTATTGAAGGTTGTCATAAACATGTGGCTAGAAGGGTTGGACCTTTTTAACCAGTTTGGATACATGAGATGTCTGTGTGTAGAAGGAATATTTACACTTTGCTGCAATCTTGTTGACCTGCTTTTTTTGGATAGAAGGTGCTTGGGCCAAGGCTATAGTGGTTGTGGTATACTTTTGTTCACCTTTTGAACTGATTGTGAAGAAGTTGAATTTTGTAGTATTATATACTACCTTGTGGAACTGTTTAGGTGGAATAGTAGTCAGAACTACCTCTGGTATTTTGTAGAGATGACCCCCCAGAGAAACAATAACACAGCGGGGTTGAGACTCATAAACAACATGGCGTTTCCACATATATGGTTGGCCCAAGAGAACATCACATAATACCTCATCCTTGAAGGGTTGGATGTTGTATGACAATCGACCCTATTGGCTGACACGAAGATCTCGTCCATGGCGAAGCCACCCGATGTTGTATGGTTGCGGGTGTGGTGTTGTCGACAATCCCAAATGTTTGACGACCTCTATTGAGATTAGGTTCTTCTGGCTTCTGCTATCGACAATAAAATGCAATGGGGTCCCCTTCACCCACATCTGTGAATGAAAAAGGTGCTCCCCCTCTTAAGGATCAGTTGGTTCTTCTGGATGAATTGTTGCGGTCATGACAATAGCAGTGGGTTCTATGTCGATGATTTGTCTTTTACTAGTATTTTCATAATCAGATTATGAGTCAGGGTTCGACTCCTTGTCTTTGATCTCAACCACCAATAACTGTTTTGAACGACATTCATCAGTGTTCTGCCAGGATATTTTTTGGAAATCACACCATTTTTGGGTGTCCTTCCTTGTCTTTCCGTGACCCTTATTTTCCTATGGCTTGGAATGTTTTTTGGGAGACTGTTTGTTAGGGTTGTCTTTATCATACTTTGGTTGTTGTAGATTTGTAGACCCAATCTCCCATTTTTTCTGGTGCTTAAATTTCTACTAGATTTTAAGAGCATATCGATAAGCAGCACCAAGTGATGAGATGTCCAGAAAAACCATTTCAGTTTGGATGTATTTGTGTAGAGCCACATGGTATTTCAAAACGAAATGTCGTTTGAAGTCTTTGATACCCAGCTTGGTGCACAAGGTGTGGAAGGTATTGGTGAACTCTGAAACTGCTTGGCCCCTCTCTGGCCGCAGTGTGGTCCATCTCATGTACCGGTCCTCATAGTTGTCAATAGGGTAATATTCTTCATTTACCGCATCCACAAAAAAATACCAAGTGGGCTCGACCCCATATATTCCAGACTCCTCTATGGAAATTTTCTCCCAATAATTTTCCCACCAATGTTTGACATGGGGGAGAGATTTAAGGAGTGTGAAGGTGATCTTTTCCCTGTCAAAAAAATTATGAACAGAGAAATAACCCTCTAACATATTTAATCATTTGTCAAGGGCATCCACATCTATCTAACCTTCAAATATGGGAATATCAAAATTAACATGTACCTTGAAAGGAGAGGTACTTCCAAAGTAGTTTTTTGATGAATATGCACTTATTGCTATTGGCAGGCATTGAAGGATATGGTAAAAATTCTCCATCATTTCGTCCCTCTGTCGCATGAGAACTTGCTCAAGCAACATATTGATAGAATCGTCTACTCCGTCATTTTTCTTTTCTTCTTCCATGGAGGATTTCTTGGGCATGTGAGAGTTTTTGCATTGAAGAGAGACAAGCTCGAGACCCAAATTGCTATACTCAGACCTTGTTGGGGACATGCACTGAAAAATGATCAAGATCAGCTTGCTCTGATACCAATGATTCAGATTTTATGAGTAGAACGAAGTGGATGCAGATTATTATTAATATTTAATACATAAACATATAAAAGGTATGTGATAAAGAAACACAGATATAGTAAAACTGGTTTCTATTATTACTCACGGAATAAGTTGAAGCTGTAAAATGCAACGAAAAACAAGTTTGTTGGAATGGTGGTGGCTTATCTCTGAGAAGAAACGTGACGGTTGTGCTCGTTTGCAAGAGAATGATTTTACAATGAGGCTCCAAAGGCCTTTTTATCATAAATAAAATCCTAAACCCTAACCCCTAAAGATGAAAATCCAACAGTTTTGTGGACCCCGTTTCGGGTAGTTTGGTGTATCAACTTCCCGGGGGTGTAACTTTGGCATATGATCTTTGTTTGGGGCCCAAGATAGCTCGTTGGAAAGGTATCGTCAAGACAATTCATTTAGGGGGATCAATCAAAGCCTTTGGCTATTCTTGAGAAGCTCGATCCAAAAAAAACTTCATTTAGGCCCTCAAAATATCTCGAGAAGTTAAGAACTGCTAAAAATAGTAAATTAAAAAATTTGTCAGAAAACCGTTTTGAGCCAGTTGGAGATGGTGGTTGACCACCGATATCCACATGGATCAGTTTAACATTTTCCTTCCTCATTCATTATCAATTGACATAATAGTTTAGTACATGGTGAGTTACTAGACCTTGTAGTTCTAGTCATTCAAAAGAAATAAATCCATCAATAACAAGAAATTAATGGTAAAAAATATGATTCACAAGAAATGATTTGTCAATAACAAGAAATTATGGTACCTAATATCATTAAGAAGAAATGAATCCATAAATAATAAGAAGGATTTTTGGAATAATAAGAAGGAATTTTGGACTATTGGCCAATGAGGCCAGCAAGATCATCCTATAAAATTGACTGAGTTATGATTAATTTATGATGTTGTGATTAATTTATTTACGGCTCAATATCTTTGTAATCACTTGGAGCAAGTAATAATGTTTTGATTAATTTATTTACATCACAATTATTTGTAAAAGGGTTAGTTAGTGGGTTTATGTTAATGACTAAGTAAGTTTTAATATGTTGTGGTGAGTTATTTTAATTTTTAGTTGTTGTGAATATTTTAAGTTATCTTTTAACATTTTAAATTGGTTTACAATTATTTAAGTTAAAAATAGTTAATAAAATAATTATTCACAAAACACTATACAAAAAGTTACTTAATAAACAAACAAATATATTATTAAACTTATAGATGGAATACATTTGAAACCCTAATTTTAATCTAAATCCTAATCCTATTTTTAATATGAAAAATTGCAGCTCGATAATGAGATTTCTCATAGTTTCTGGAACTTCGGTAGGTGCACTTATGTCACTGTTCTACCTCTCATCTTCAAGAGGCCTTTTCCCAAGATTCTCCTCAAGTCTAATTTCTGCTTCGTTCTGGGCTGCCATGATTACAACAAAAATAATTTGATTATGTTTGTAACAATAATTTTTTTGCTAGTTTTACATAAATAGAAAAATATGTGCTAAGTAAATATTTTGGCCTTGCTTAAGGTCCAAGTGTTGTAACCTTTGCTCTGATACCATATATAATGTTTCCCAAAATTACCAAAATAATTTTCTTTTGTTAGGAACATTAATTCTCTTTCCTCATGAATAGCAGATTCAAAGGAAGTAAGAACAAATTTCAAGTGCAGACGTCATCTCTAATCAACTCTCACAGACTTAAGTTTCCTACCTTGTTTATATTCTTGAAGCCACTCATGATACATAGTAGTCATATGTAAATCTAGGGATGGCCTTACCAATCTTAGACTCTCGCATTCCTTGACATTTCTATCGTCAGTGGGAAGTATTAATAGTAATCCAAAATATCCTTGTTTCAAATTATATATATATATATATATATATATATATATATGAATCTACATCAATATATTTATATCTTCTAATTATTGAACCCCTTTATATATGTTTAAAATATTCCAATTATTGAATCCCTTTATATATGTTTTTACATATATTTATATGTATCACGATTTATGCCATTAAGGCCTTTCATAACCTCTAGTTCTAGGATACAAATGTTTCAAAAGGGTATTCCCCAAAGTCCTTATGAAATAAAATTCTTCCTGATGTTATTAATGTGTATAAAAGTACACCAGGTCACATGCAATACAAGGTTTCAACATGCATATAATTTCGCTACACAAGGCACATTATTACTATAGATGTGACCTAGAAATTTTAGTCTTAGTTTGGCCCAAAACAAAGATCGAACGAGTTTAGTTATTGTTCCATCTAATGATGAAGGAGTTGGTCATATATCTTTGGTGTCCAAGGGTAACCGCCCTCCTATGCAAATTGTATAACAAAATCTGACCAAACATTACCATAACTGAGATGAGAGCTTTCCTTTACTAGTTACGAATGAAAAGTTTTGAGTCACCGTCCTCCTTTTCATTAACTCGACGCAAAAGGGAGTGTGATTGTCAGGGTCTCATTGAATCCTTCGTCCAGTCACTTTAAGGGAGGTCTGCGCAGAGTCCCTTCCGAGGCTTGTCGCCTAGCCTTCGTGTCCAATGCCGAGTAGGCCAACTCTCAAACATCACATGGAAAGGTAAGGGTTCCTTAATTGTTTCCTCGTTTTACTTATGAAAGGGTCTAATTAGGGTTTTGTTCTCTCCATTCAGCTGCATTACTCTGCGTAACTTCTCCAAGGATGACAATGGAGGGTCGAGTTGGTGTATACGTTGTGGAGAGGTTCTTCCTAGCGAAAACAAGAATGGATACTGAAATGTTCATTGGTCTCCCTCTCTGAACCAAGTAAGGATATTCCTCCATTGTTTGGTTATGAAACCTTTCTGAACATTCTCGGTAATCTGCCTTCTTGTTTCCGACTTCAACAATCTTGCACAGGCATTTTATCAGTGTTAACGTATTCACATTTACTCATAGGGTTTTTCGTTGTCCCTCCATTCTCTTTTATGGGTTTACCTTATATTTATGCACTATTACCTGGTGTTGATCCTTTGTGAGACCAGGCGGGAGTTCTAGTCCATAAGTTGATTTAGTAGGGTAAAACCCACACTGTGTATTTCATGTTATATTGTGTTTTTCTTGGGAGTCCACCATTCTGTAGGTTCTATTAGGCCACTAGATGACTCTTACGAATGTAATGTCTTTTTTAAATATTATTGTATTTCCATTCGGTATATAATATAATGTGGGGATTCTGTGCACCGATTTTTTTTTTAATAAATACCCTGTAGCATGCAATTATTTGAGTCTGTGATTAAATTTGGGTGAACGTCTTTCATTCTGATAATTTTCATTATTTGTGTGTGGAAAATACCATTTGAAGCCTCATATTTGGCACAAATATTAATTCTGTATTAAATCTTCGAGCAATGCATTCTCTTCGGCACAGATAGTCAATCCATGTTTAGACTTTGATAAACATATTTGGCATATAGAATTTAACTCTATGTTTATAGTTTGAGCAATGCATTCGGCCTACTCATACTGCACAAACCCATGGAGTTCGGATCTTCAATGTTAATGTTTTTTATTTATTTCATTTCATGAAGAGTTTGATTTAGACAATTTGGTAACCAATTCTAATGATGGGACCCTGTTGTTGTAAGGGTACCCATCAGGAAGTTCTTGGACCACCCTCCCCTTCGGCCTGGGGTGTCTGCTCAACCAAAACGCGAAAGGGAAAGGACATCAGGGTCTCTAAGTTACAAATTAAGTGAAACTCTGTATAAACATTTCCTGTCTTAAATCATTCTATTGAAAGTTACACTTGTTTTACTTCTGTTGAATAATTACTAATAATAAATTTGTGTTTTCCTTGCAGGGACTTCAACCATGCAAAATTCCGGATTTAGGCCCCTTCCATACGCACAAAAGGTATTTGGGTTTCATTTAACCGCTCTTAAGAGATTGCCCTAGGTTTCTAAGGATCAATATGATTCTAAATCTAGAGTTCTATCATCGTGGGTGAAATTGTTCATTCATAACGATAAATGATTATTTAACTATGTATCTTTAGTTTTAATGGAAGGACATAAGGACCAAAACCTTATTACTGTGTAATAGAAATGAATGGGATGCATTGAACAGGGTTGTACCATTACTCATAGTTGTATAGTCGGCTTAGATGGAAACTCTATCAGTCCATTTTTGTTTTTGGTAAGATATTTATGTTATACATGGAATTATGGAATGGGTAGCAAGACATATTCTTGCATTCAAAAATTCTACTCTATACTCCCTTCTAGTTTCACCTTGATAATTATAAAGAAGTTGGAACAATTTTATTATTTGTTAATATAGTTGTATAATTCAATCTTATCGAAGAAATGTATGTGCATACAAATTGTATGTGTTCATAATCTCTATCTTTTGACTCATCGGGCTTTCTTTCATCTAATATTTCATTTCCAGAACTTTGTTTGCGATTAGCTAGACTGTTCATTTTCCATTACATTATTTTTCTTTTCCAGATCTTCGTTTGTGACTAGATAGAGTCTTATCTTTCCATCATTTCATTTCAATAATTTTTTTTATGACTAGTTAGACTATTCGCTTTCCATCATTTCATTTTCAGAAGTTTGTTTATGACTAGTTAGACTATTCGCTTCCCATCATTTCATTTCCAGAAATTTATTTATGACTAGTTAGACTGTTTTCCTTCCATTATATTTTTAGTACCTATTGGTATGCATACAATAGGCATTTAAAATGAGTCATGGAAATTTGTATAGTTATTTATACTTATACACACACACACACACAAAGTTACTTCCTATTGTAATCATTCCAATAGTAGTTAAATCGATAGAGCAATTCATCAAGAATTAAGGGATGACCCACAGAGATATGTTCATATGTATAGGTATGCAATTGTTTTAAATCTCAGATTTACTTCCAAAATAGCATTCACACAGTCTAAATTTCACTTGCAAAATGAAATACCTAGCTGTATATGATTCATCGATCTCGTAATGATTTCTAGCACAGTATAATGAAATAGTATTATATTTAACACATATATAATTCCTAATACATCTCCATAATTTGATTCCATTCCTTCCAAGATACATAGAAAGGTTAGCTCAATAGCTACAGTTAAACTGTAAGGGTTTATATTACATTTCATTTCATTCCATCAGAATTTAATAAAACAAAGCAATTCATTCATATTTAAACAGATGCAATTCTATCAACCAATAATTCCAAATAACATTTGAAAAAAGAAAGCGTAGATAGACATATTTGAATAACTATCGAACAACAAATGGAACAACCAAGTTCCTCCCAATCTTAGAACAAAACAATCAATTTACTCGTCTCGTTCGCCCCTTAGCCTGACCATGAATCCATGAGGGAAAACTCAGAACTCCTCCTCAGCAATAGTCCTTCAATTTCAATAACTTCTCCTTGCCTCACACTCAGAAAGCAATGTTCATAACAACAATAGATAATTTCTTTTCCCGAGCATACTCGGCAACGTCCTGCCTCCTCTCATATGCTATATATCCAAAAGAAAATGTGGCTAGGTCTTTTTCCCCTTGGAAATTTTCACATCTTTCCAAATCCCTGATTTTCAGGGGGCTGCCAACGACCAAATACTTGATTTTCCACTTGTAACATTCAGCCCAGAGGTAGTTCCAACATGTTCTCTACTCATGGAGTCATGGTCAACTGAGTTTAACCTCGCTATTCCATTTGTCCATCAACAATAAATATAAAAATATTTGTTTCTTACAAGTGTCATAGTCAAAGAGTTAGTTGGGTCAAATCATATATTTTCCCAAGAGTCATAATCACTATTTACAATTAAATAAATTTGAAATTCGGAATTTCCATAAATGGAAATAATTTTCCAATTTCGAATTTACCAAAAATGGAAATAAATTCCTAAGCATTTTGAGACTTTAAAAATAATTTATTTTGGGGGATGTTACACATCTGTCAAAAAAGTCATTAGAAGATTCAAAATATTGTGCCTCATATGCCTTCTTAGTTGTAACCCTTCCTTTTTTCTCATCCCATGACCACACAATCGAGTCAGGTGAATCAAAAAAAAGAACAAATGAGTGCTGAAGTCCCAAAACATATGAGTCCCATTCATCTCTTAAAGAAATTGAGAGATCTAAACTCTGAGCAAAGTTCCAATGAAAATCCACTAGACCTCCTAAAACATTTGAAACATCCTAAGCCAAAAAGACAATTCCTTTCGAGTGGAGCACATATACTACATATGAAGAAAGTTTATAATAATACTGAGACCCCAAGAGGATCCACTCCAATATGAATTTCCAAACCATTACGAGGATTCCAAGCAATCCAGTAAGTTATAATTTGCAAAGAAGAAGTAAAATCCATCCAACAATTTGACACCCCTTTGAGATTAGTTTGCCCTTCTCTTAGCCACTCCACAACATATTTTTTCTACAAATATTTTTATTGAACCACATCATACCAAAGACCAAGAACCATCAAACACCTCCACAAGCTCTTGGTTTCCATTTCCCTTCCAAAGAAATAGATATTCTCAATTCCTCAACCTCCCTCCTTTTTTGGTTGAGCATTTTTGTTTCATTTAACAAAATGAATACCCTCTTTTCCCTTAATAGGAGACCACAAAAAGTTGAACAACCACTAGCTAATCTTATCCAAAATAGCTATGGGAATATTTTCCATAGAGAGAAAGAAAACAAGAATGTTTTCCAAAACATATTTAACAAGGATAAATCGACCTCCTAAAGTTAACCATGTGTGACACCAAGTAGCAGTTTGTTTTTCCACATTTTGAAGAAGATAGATCCAATCATTACACATGTAACAATTAGGCTTAGGGAAAACCCTAAATACCTAAAACCTTTCTTAATTGATTTGCGTTCAAAAGGAAACAATTCTTCTAATTGATCTAACCAATCAACAGACAAACCAGCTTCCAAAAAATGAGACTTTTGATTGTTCAAAGCCATTATAGTAGAATTAGAAAAAGGATTAAGAGCATCCTTAAACACCTTCCGTTTCAGAAAAAAAACCTTTCTCGAAAATAGTAACATCATCCACAAATAACATATGTGTAATTCTAACACCATTTTCTACTAAAACTCCTTCAAGTTTGTCTTCTTCGACCAACTTCTTGAGAACCATGTTAAGACCTTCCACTATGAGAAAGAACGACAAAGGTGAAAGAGGAGATCCTTGCGTCAATCCTTAGGATCCCTTAAAAATTCGGAAGGACTATCATTTACCAAAACAAATAAATGTGTTGACCTGACACTTTCCATTATCCAGTCAGTAGCTTCCAAGTTGAGCCCATCCTATAACAACACCACTCCAAGGAATCCCCAATCAACTCTATCATATACCTTCATCATATCCAACTTCAAAACAAAAGATTTGTTCTTGTTTGTCTTAATGCTATGTAATGTCTCTTGGGCCACTTCAATGGCATCTAAAATTTTCCTATCATCTAAGAACAAAAAATTCTCCTTGGAAATCCATTTTGACAAAAAAATTTAATTCTAGAAGGAATGATCTTCGAAATTAGCTTATAATCCAAGTTACACAAAAAAAAATGGGGCTAAAACCTAAAAATGACTCAGGTTTATCACTTTTCAGAATAAGTTCTATGAAAGTCGCATTAAGCCTCCCATTAACATTCCCCTCCAACCTAGATTCCTCTACCTCCTCCAACAATTCAGGATTCACAAGATCAAAGAATGCCAAAAAAAATTCAACTATCTAGCCATCACAGCCAAGACTTTTTGATATAGCTAAATCCTCCAAACTAGACTGTACCTAAGACAAAGAAACCAGATCTACATTCCTTGGAACTTCTTCTTCATAAAAAAAATGAGGATAAACTTGTATTACCTTGAATCGATGAACAATATACATATTTTCCTAAGCCTTAAACATATTTTGAAAATAATTTAAAGCTTCTTTTTCTAAATCATGTTGTCTTGAGACTAATGTTCCATCCTCCTTTCTAAAATCCCAAATGGAGTTGACCCGTCTTCTGAAATTGGAAGAAGAGTGAAATTTTTTGTATTCTCATCACCACATGCAAACCAAGTAGCTCTACTCTTTTGGCACCAATTCGTCTTTTCCTACTTCAGGAACATCGACTTCTTAGCCTCCTTTTCTACCACCAACGCCCTCTCTTCTTCCAACTCAAAACATACAATATTTAATGAATAGAGAACCTCCAAATCCACTTCCAACTGAACTAACTTATCTTTAGATTTGAGTGTCATATTTCGTTCTGAGGAAATAAACAAAGACTTAAGTCTTTTCCTACTTCAGGAACATCGACTTCTTAGCCTCCTTTTCCACCACCAATGCCCTCTCTTCATCCAACTCAAAACATACAAGATTTAATGAATAGAGAACCTTCAAATCCTCTTCCAACTGAACTAACTTCTCTTTAGATTTGAGTGTCATATTTCGTTCTGAGGAAATAAACAAAGACTTCAACTATTTTAATTTGAACACCAACGAATCCATTCAGAATGATCCCTCAACAACTTGAAAATTGTTCCAATTAGATCGAACTAAATTCAAAAAATAAGGATCACATAACCAAACAGAGTTTAGTTTAAATGGATTCTTTACCTTTTCATGCCCCCCAGTCAATTTGGAAAACCACATGCATGTGATCATGAATTTTTACATAACACCCACGACTCAAATCTTAAATTAGAAGAAGCCATCTTTTCATCGATTAAAAAAGGATCCAAACATTTAACAACACTATTGTGAACCACTCTCCCATTCCTCCAGGTAGGAAAGAAATCAGACAACTCCACATCGATAATTCCCACATCATGAATCAACTGATTGAAAAAATATGCCAATGGATCTAGTGTGATAGAGGAACCCCAATTTTCCCTGGGAGACTGATTAAAGTTTAAGTCACCTCCTAGAATTTCATCTTCAATCAAATTATCACAAAATAGATGCCTATTCTAGTAAGGCCCATAAAAATTTACCAACCTCACATTCTTATTGACATCCTTTACAAATCCTTCCAAGAGAATTCCTGTAGGGGTCAAATAAGCATCAAAGTTATCTTTATTAGGGTTCTAGGCTGAAAGAAATCATGCCAACAACCCACTTGAAACCACCACACATACCTTCCACTGACTTAACAATTTATAAAACACCTCTCTTGCTTTATTACCAAAGACCATAGTTTCTTGAACAAAGAACACATCAAGTTTCATCAACTCTAATGATCTATTAAGGGAAATAAATTTGGGAGCACCCCCAACTCCCCTCACATTTAGAGAGAGAAAAATCATTTTCTACTTCGAGCCAGGGATTTATGTGGTCTAAGATCCCTTAGACCTTCAAAAACATGTCTTAATGAAACATGAGATGTGTCACCCCCCACCACCTCCTTCTTCACACTTCTAGTCCTAATGGGAGAAAAATCCTTGTTTAAACTTCCAAAGACAACCCTTTTCTAGACAGAGATCCCTTTTTTAGAACCCTTGACTCCTTTCCCATCTTCCACATCACTAGACTTATCCTTTTGGTTATGGGAAAACAACTCCCTTTTCGAAAAATTCTAAAGAGGACACCGCTTCAAAACATCTTTGTAGGCAGGTATAAATGAGGGTAAGGTTTCCTCAACCACCAAATATACCTGATATGCCACACAAATTTATTCACACCCCCAAACTAAGGAGACCGAGTAAAGACCCAAGTTTATCCCATACAACTTTTAATCTGAGTTCACCCACCTGAAAATCTTCAACCACAAAGGCAAGACCACATATACCTCCAGAAGACTCATGAGTCCTAATAGAAAAATATTCTTCCATACCAGACCAGAGGATCACTCCTTACTCACAAAATAATGATCCTCCACATTCAAATATCCAAAAATATCCATCTCCAATGAAACGACAAAGAAAATTCATTGCTAGAGTAGGCATTTTGCAACATTTTTTATTCTTCGAAATTAGATAAGAAAACAAAGTAGGAGAAAACTTTTTAATCTTACCAAAAAAAGTATTGCTTTCCAAGACAAATACTTGAACTCCCTCTCCAAAGGAGGAAGTACCCCTTTCGGTGACACCCTCAAATCCTCCATAACCTTAAACAAGTCACCTTAAGAAGAAGCCCTTTCTTCAAACACCTATGAATCCACAACATATTGTTGTTTTGGCCTTCCCACACAATCTTTTTTCAAATGCCCAACTTCCTTACAAACCAAATAGAGAAAAAGGATCCCCTTATTGTCCAATCTTTGGATATGCATGTGCCCTCTCCATTCAATTTCCATATCAGTCGAAAGCCCCTTTTGAATATCCGTCTCAACAAGGATTTTCCCCATCATCCTTACCATTTAAAATCTCCAAATCTACATGAAGAAATACCTAGAGCATCCCCATTCTCAACAAAAGATTCACATTTCAAGAACACAAGGGGGAAACCCGACAACAAAACCCACAAGTGTCGAAACGAAAATGGTCCCTCCTCAGATTGAAAAGGTGCCACCACCTTTTCACCCTCCCACCAAAACTAGAATCTTAGGAGCATAACCAAGCAGAGGCTTTCATTGTTCATCAACCCACCAGCCTATGTCTTGTTTTGACAACGCCCAATAACTAAACCGCCCAACCAAAGCACACAAGGAAAGAAAGGAAATCTCTCAAAGAACCACATCTCTACCAAGAACCATTTTTAGCCTCAGCGTCCAAGATTTAACCACACTCCTTCCCCTCTGCAATCAACAACCCCCTCTTTTCCATTAACCACACTCCTTCCCCTCTGCAATCAACAACCCCCTCTTTTCCAATTTCACCATCCTTGCTACCACTTTGACAAACCAACACTACTATCAAAACTCTTAGAACCCTTGTTCACATAGCTAACCCCTCTAGCAGCTTTAGTCCAAAATCTCATCGATAATCCCAACACAACTGGTGTAATGCTCGCAAATCAGCCACTTGAAGGCCCAACTACTTGTCACTTACTTCACAACAAGACTATTTTCATAAAATTTTAAATATGCTCAATTCTCAAAAAACTCTTTCCCTTGAGTAGCTTTCGTGGACAATTCTCAGTATTCCTCGTCTTACTTGAAAAATCTTCAAATCCGACCATTCGGACAAACTCAAACTAAAAAAGTAACTGAAAAACGACTAAAAATAAAAATAAAACGTTTAGACTACCCTCTTGAAAACGCCCTGGCTACACAAAACATAACATCGTAGGATGGGTCCATTAGGCGCCCTGGCTACACAAAACATCATAGGATACGTCCATTAGGCAATCAATCTCAGCCTCTGACAAATTACCATAGGCCGCCATGTCATCCTTCAACAGAAACCAGTCACAGTCAGTAAACAAGCTTTTATTTACTTCTGTTTTTGTGTAATTTAAATCCGCTAATATTCTAGTTTTAAATTTTCTGGGATTGCCCATATTAATTAAATGTCGTTGCCGATTACTTTGTATGCACTACATTTGGCTAAATGAGCGAAAGTCTCATGCCAGGTTTAAAGAAAGGAAACAGGTTTATTTCCAATGATTATTTGTATGGAATGCGGAAAGTTGAATGAAATCTCTGTCCAACCTCTGCGCAACGGGCGTCGAGAGTCGGCTCGTGGCAGTTATTAAAATACAAACATAAAAAGACAGATTGACATACAGGCAGTAGTGACATGCACGGAAAACATGTGGTTCGCCCGTTTGTGGATGTAAAGACGGAGGCCACATTTATCCAATTTTTAGTCAACGGAAGATGGGCAACCAAATCATTACCTTTGATTTGACAACCTGTGATTGTTCTCCTTCTAACTGGAAAACATAATATTTCTCTGACGAGAGAAAAAACACATAATATGGAAGATAAATTAAATGGGTGCCGGTGTTTACATCGCTCATTGTATTTTAGTTAGATTTCAACGCGACAATGTTCTTCCTACGACGACGACGAAATAACAAGACAACCTGAGGTACCCAACAATTTTTTTTTTCCAAATTATTGACTGCCAAAACTTTCAACGGCATTTGATATCCCCAAATCTTGAAACACGACAAAACCATCATATAAAGTCATTTGCATAAACGAATCCGGTCTTTTAGGGTCAATTATTTAAACTTTTTAGGTTCTGTTCTTACCAAAACATGCGTTTCATGTGATGTGATGATATGGCCACCACAACCATTGATATCAATGAAACAACTCCAATATATAATCATTTAAAATGTCGAAGCTACCTCTGACTGTTGCATCCTCACCTTCCAATAAGGATAAGTTAACAAACAAGTGCAAGTTATGTTTATACTAGCACGACTTCAAAATTCGTTGCTAGTGAAAATGAAAATCAAGGCTGCACATGGCACCTCTCCACTCTGTAACAAAATTAAACACTTGCGAGAGTGACCGTATGACGTATATTGAAGAGGTAATCCAAGGACGTACATTAAAAACGTAAGTAGATGACATACTTTATTCTTGGGAGTAGGAATGCTAAGAGTCCAGCTATCAATCACTGTCTTTCCGTACAAGAAAATTGGACTTCTATATTATAAAACATCCTATCAAAGACTAAGGGGCATATAGCGTACATGAGAAATGAACGCATATTGTTAATGCATTCCCATCCAGTTATATGATATTTTATCGGGGTCAGAAGAAACAGCAGTATCAGTATAGATATTGTCCACATGGTCCTCCACGGCCAGAAGCGTCACCTTCACACGCAAAATCCAACGTTCCATTTCCTCCTCTTCCTAATATTGTAGGAGGTGGCGTTGTGTTTCCTTCTTTATTGGGAATTGCCGCGCAATCCCGTCCCTCGCCATCCTGCACCCGTCTGTCCAGATCTACTTTCTCATCGTTCAAAATTACACGATCCGGGCAATCACCCGGACCCCGAACTTTAGAGTACTGATCATCATCATTGTGGTTGATGAACGCCTATAGAAGAGTAACAACCACTTTATAAAAGTGGTTGATATCTCATAGGTTTTATTAGTTTGGAAAAGTGAAAATGAAAAATTATGTCAATTGGCTTATATCAACCACTTTATAAAAGTAGTTGTTGCTAATTGACGAACTATCAATAATTACGCCGAAAGGCGTACACCTATTGACAATGGGCAAAAATTAATGATCTTTTAATCTTATTTAACCTTAAACCCTAATCTGATGGCTATGCATTGAAGATGCTGGCATATTCTTAGTGGTCCTCCAAAATCAATGGGGTCGTCCTCCAAAATCAATGGGTCAGATTTATTGTTCATAACTTTCTTGCATTTATCAAGGCATCGGTTAACATGTTTACTTTTTCACATTTACCTAATCATATTAAAAAATTACTATCCAGCCATATAATTGCCACGTTTAATTGATTACCAATAATTAAAATCTATAAAACTTTTTTCTTGCCACGTTTGAATTATCTTCATCTTCATTGCCACGAATCCCATTTCCACAAATCCCATGTATGTGAATTGTGATGCCACATTCTGCGTGCCTTTCTGGAGAGTCGAGAGGTGAAGAGCGCAGATTCGGCAGGCTATGATTTTGGCTAAATAAATAAATTCTCCATCGTATATTGTCTTTATAGTACTTAATTTGAGATATTTTCCAAGAAAATTTTGCTTAACTTTGTACACTGAATTTTGCTTAATTTTGCTTAATTAAGCTATAGAAAATGTTCATGGTTAGTTGAGATATTTTGAGATAATATCAGAATGAGCATTCTGCAAAATGAAATAGTTAGTTGAGATAATATCAGAATGAACATTCTGTATTCCTAAAGCCTATAACTATAATTTTGCTTAGTTGAGATATTTTGCTTAATTTAAGATATTTTGCTTAATTTTGCTTAATTTGAGATATTTTCCAAGGATACTGAAGCGAGCTCTTATGGTTTAATAGCATATACTGAAGCGAGCTCTCGATATTTGCGATCGATCGATATGGTTTAAGAAGAGCAACCAGAGGATATATCAGATTTTATTTACAGTTAAAAGTAGGTTTAATAAATTAAATGTCTTTCGGCGTTTATCAGCCACATTAATTATGTGGTTGTGTTAGTATATTAATACAAACATATATTAATGTATAATTTAATTTAGAATACATTATTATAAAACATTAATATTAATATATTTCTTTAATACATTATTATTAAATATTACATTTATGTGATAATTGATTAATATATTAATTATACATTAACTATACATTATTATATTAATGTATATATTAATATATTTATATAATGTATAAATTAATTTCATAATGTATAGTTAAGATATAATTAGTGTATTAATTAATTATTACTTAAATATAATATATAATAATAATAATAATAATGTACAAATTAAAGTAATTAATTTATATTATGGTATAATGCAACTTACTAATTAATCAATACATTATTAATGTAATGTAATATATTAATTAATTAATATAGTAATACATTATTAAATAATACATTAATGAATTATTAGTGCTTTTATAAAATAATACAGTAAATATTTGAATATATACATCAAAATATATTAATATATTAAATACATTAAATGCATTAATAAAATATGAATACATAAAAAGTTATATATATTAATACTACATTATTAAAGTAGTAATACATTAAACTGATGTATTTAGTAATACATTATTACATTATTCTAATTAATAAATTAGAATGTAATACATTAATATATAATGTAACATTAAATTATTGATAAATAAATAAATTATTAAAACAAAAAAATATATTAATAAAATTATATATTAATTTTTTTTTTTTTTTTTTTTTTTTTTAATTTTAATATATTTAGTAATATATTATTATATTAATTTAATTTATACATTATATTAATATATCATTACATTATTAATATATGAATAATATTATATTACATTTTAATTTATCAATTAATGATAAAATATATACATTAATGCATTAATAAGTTATTAATAGTTTAATATATATATATATATATATATATATATATATATATATATATATATATATATATATATATATATATTCTACTAATGTAAAAGTATTAATACATTAATTTATAATGTTAAATATTAAACGATTAGTACATTAAAGTATATATTGTTTCCTTTGTTAAATATTAAACGATTAGTACATTAAAGTATATATTGTTTCCTTTTGATTAATAAATTTAAAATGAAATATAACATTATTGGTACATTAATAATGTAATGATACAATGATATGTTAATGTAATATATAAATTAAAATTTAATTTCATTAATGTATAAAGTAACTTATAAATTAATTAATATATTAATAATTTATTGTAATAATTAATTTTGTATACTATTACATTATTAATTAATACATTGCTAAAATATTAATACAGTAATAAAGTAATACATTAATAATATGATAAATATATCATTAAATACATTGATAAATAAATAATACATTACTAAAGTATTAATACACCAACAAAATAATACATTAACAATATAATAAAAATATCAATATATAAAAAGACATTAACAAAGTATCAATACAATGATAAAATAATATATTAATAAAGTAGCAATACATCAAAGTTAATGAATTTAGTAAAATATTAATAAATAAATCCTTTGCTAAAGTAGTAATATAGAAAGATTAAAATTTATATAATAATAAAAAGTGGTTTTTGTTGATTAACAATTAATTAATTGAAAAGAATTAATTTCTAAATATTAATATGTAAATTATCATTATAAACTTTGTAAATATAATATAATTAATAATATCTATATGTTTAATAAATTCATAATTAATTAATAATATGTAAAAAGATAATAAATTAATATTTATTATATATATGTAATGTAGGTATTAAATGTTCGTCGCAATGCGACGTTGGAAAATATTTGACACAATGGGATGGTAGGAATGTTCATGACAATGTAACATTCAGAAATGTTCATCACAATGGGACACTAGGAATCTTCATCACAATGCAATGTTAGAAAATGTTCATCACAATGCGACGTGGGGAAATGTTAATCACAATGCGACGTTGGGAAATATTTGGCACATTGGGATGGTACGAATGTTTGTCACAATGCAACATTGAGAAATGTTCGTCACATTGGGACAGTACAAATGTTCATCCCAATGCGATGTCGGGAAATGTTCGTCAAAATGCGACATTGGAAAATGTTCATCACAATGCAACGTTGACAAATGTTCATCGTAATGGGATGGTAGGAATTTTCATCACAATGAAATGTTGGGAAATGCTCATCACACTATGATGTTGGGAAATGTTCATCACAATGGGATGGTAGGAATGTTTGTCACAATGCGACATGAGAAGTGCTATGTGAGAAAGTGACATCGGGAATGTTGTTTGTGAGTGTGTGACATTGGACACCCATATTTAATAAATTAATATATATTAAATATATGCAATGTAGGTATTAAATGTTCATCACAATGTGACATTGGACAATATTTGACACAATGGGATGGTAGGAATGTTCATGACAATTTAACGTTAAGAAATGTTTGTCACAATGGGATGGTAGGAATGTTCATCAGAATGAGATGTGGGAAAATGTTCATCACAATGTGACGTTGGGAAATGTTAATCAAAATGCGACGTTGGGAAATATTCGTTACATTGGGATGGTAAGAATGTTTGTCACAATGTAACATTGGGAAATGTTCGTCACATTGGGACAGTACGAATGTTCATCACAATGCGATGTTGAGAAACGTTCGTCAAAATGCGACATTGGGAAATGTTCTTCACAATGGGACGTTTGGAAATGTTCGCTACAATGGGACCATAGGAATTTTCATCACAATGCAATGTTAGGAAATATTCATCACAATGCGATGTTGGGAAATGTTCGTCACAATGGGATGGTAAAAATGTTCATCACAATGTGACATTAGAAGTGCTATGTTAGAAAGTGACATCATGAATGTTGTTTGTGGGTGTGTGACGTTGGACAATGATCATGACAATGTGAAAAAGGGAAAAGTTAGTAACATAGTGGGGTTCCAACATTCTCATCACATTGTGACAATATGACTTAGGGATTTATTTTTCATAGAGTGATGAAATGAATATTTGTCAAACAACAACGTTGGATAATGTTCATAATGTCACAAAGAAAAAAGTTGGTATCGTGTTGAGTTTTCGGCATACTTGATTACAATGTTGGTGGAAGGATGCTAGGCTTAGGAACATTGGAACATGACATCAAGGGTTATATAAATTTAAGTTTTTTATTATGAGTGATATAAATTTATGTTTTTTAGTGAGGCTTAAGTTGCATCATGAAGAAGTTTAAACTATGGGGAAGATAAATGTTATAAATTGTTTTAATAAGTTACGAGAAAAAATAAACTTTGAGCATCATTGAATTTTGGCTATTTGAAATTTTAAACCTAATGCATCACAGAAACTCATAGAATCTATGGTATTGAATCCATGGTATTGTCTAGACAGGAATGAGTGATAAGAAAAATGGTCCGTAACAAGATAACCAATGTTTAGTTCCAAAGGGAATGCTTTTGATAAATCCCTAGAAAGCTTCTTGTTGAAGAAGATAGCTCAAGAATTATAGCATGACAAATGAAACAAAAGCTACTAGGCAACCTTCATGGGCATAAAGATGACAATTTCCTCTAAACTGCCCAATAGTTGATTAAGAGGTTAAAAAGAGTTTTGAGATATTTAGGGGAAAAAAAATGGCATTCAAAACCCAAAGCTTTAAAAATTGCAAAAATGGAAGGCTATTGCATAGTTGTAATACACTCCATAAAAGTGAAATCTTAAAAATTAAATCTCAATAAATCTAAATGACCTAAAGTATGATTTGAATATACCTTGATCCGCATATATTCAAATTAATTAAGCGACAACTTTTGTAAAGTTCTTGTTGCTAGTTTGTAATCAATATGTTAAATCTTATAATATTGTTTTTATTATTAATAATATATGTTCAATCTTATAATATTATTTTTATTATTAATAATATTATTATGTTGATGATTAACTTTGATTAGAAAAATTAAATAAATTTATTAAATGTTTAAGTTATGGTTTAATGTAATAATAATATTATCTCATTTTCTTAAATATAATAAAAAATATTTTAAATTTTATAATTAATATTTTATTTTATTTTATTTAAATATAATAAAAAATATTTTATATTTTATAATAAATATTTTATTTTATTTTATTTAGATATATTAAAGTAATAATAATTAAACAATTTAAGTTATAATATTCATAAAACCTATTAACGCTTATAGAATAATATAAGTTATAAACTTTAGGGTTTATGCTAGAATGAGGGTTTGTTAAATAAATATGTCTATTGGCTTATATTATTTACAAACTTTGGGGTTTATGTTAGAATGAGGGCTTGTTAAATAAATATGTCTATTAACTTATATTATTTACAAATTTTAGATTTTATGCTAGAATGAGGGTTTGTTAAAAAAATATTTCTATTAACTTTTATTAATGTAACTTTACAATATTTCTAAAAAAACTGAAAAAAAAAATCTTGAAGGGAATATCTCATTGTAAAGTCCACTATCTTTCAACTTCCCATTTCATCGATCTCATTTATATGTAACTCTATTAGCCCTCTTATTGTCCAAATACATCTTTAGCTTGTTTTTGAAGGTGAAAAACAAACAACTAATAACATACAATGACTTAAAAATTTACACAATTCATAACATATCATGAGTTAGGAACACATTAAAATCTTATAGCAAGTCTAAGTCTACGGTTCATTAATCAATATGAACTCAATCAACAATTAAAAAAATAAAAATATAAAACTTATATTTATATGGCTTTCCATCATGTCATCGCAATTTTCCTTCTCATATAACTTTTTTCTTTGATAATCTTCAAGATCCTTGAAAATATAAAATCTTATATCATAAAACCATATGCACTCAAACTTATGAATATATTCTTGCACACCCTTCGAAATAAAATGGCCAGTAAAGGGCAAAAAAGCGAATACATGGAAATTCCTTAAGTGAAGAGCACAAAAGCGAATACATGGAAATTCCTTTAGTGGTATGGAAGAAATGAAATCCACTATTTAAGCCACAACCAAAAACAGAGCTCTCGAAATATAATATTCAAATCAGAGCAAACCCTCCACCCATAAATTAGCGTGGAAACAATATACGTGGAATTCAAAGAAAAATGGGTAAAGAGAATATAACATATGCTGGGATGGTTCTTACACCTGGATTTTCACTCCTAAGAAAGGAGACCGCACGCCATGTCTCAAGACATGTTGCGCCAAGGGTTTGTAGGTTTTGAAAACTTGAAAATGGCAATAACTCGATAGCAAATTGTCCCTTCTGCAAAACCTTGTTCACAATTATTTTCATCTTCCAAATGTCAAAACTCTTAACATCCCTCATGAACAAATTTGATAATTACAAGTGCGGACAAAGAGGTGGAGTGGTGTAAGGATATTTTATTAAGCATTTTGATTGCCTATCAATATATTTTTTGTAAGGATATTTTATTAAGCATATGCGTGTCAATATATTTCACCCCGATGACATTTCAAATGCCAATATTATTATCACCTCTAAGAAGTATCAATATTTAGAATTGAAAATAGAATTCCACGGGGAAAGGAAAGCAAATTGTGCTAGGTGGAATGTAAGCATAAAGAACCACTTCCAAAGTCAATATCTTTACCTCGAAAGGCGTATACCTATTGATAATGGGCACAATTAATGATCTTTTAATCTTATTTAATCTTAAACCCTAATCTGATGGCTACACATTCAAAATGTTGGGATATTCTTAGTCGTCCTCCAAAATCAATGAGCCAGATTTATTGCTCATAACTTCCTTGCATTTATGAAGCATCCGTTAACATGTTTACTTTTTTACATTTACCTAAGAATACTTAAAAAATTACCGTGAGCATATATAATTGACACGTTCAAATGATTAAGAATATAATTGACACGTTCAAATGATTAAAAATGATTAATATGTATGCATGCCACGTTTATATTCACTCCACAGTTTTTATGTTAGAAAACCATTCGTTTTTTATTCCACGACCTCCACGCATTACCACATACGCATTGGTTAGGTGGAATGTAAGCATAAAGAACCACTTCCAAAGTCAATATCTTTACKTCGAAAGGCATATACCTATTGATAATGGGCACAATTAATGATCTTTTAATCTTATTTAATCTTAAACCCTAATCTGATGGCTACGCATTCAAGATGTTGGGATATTCTTAGTCGTCCTCCAAAATCAATGAGCCAGATTTATTGCTCATAACTTCCTTGCATTTATGAAGCATCCGTTAACATGTTTACTTTTTTACATTTACCTAAGAATACTTAAAAAATTACCGTGAGCATATATAATTGACACGTTCAAATGATTAAGAATATAATTGACACGTTCAAATGATTAAAAATGATTAATATGTATGCATGTCACGTTTATATTCACTCCACAGTTTTTATGTTAGAAAACCATTCGTTTTTTATTCCACGACCTCCACGCATTACCACAGACKCATTGGTTTTGGTAGACAGTGGCATCATCAGTTTTTATGTTAGAACACCATTCGTTTTTTATCGCACGACTTCCACACATTAATTTGTCCAAATCTTGATAACTGAGTGAGCTTAAATGTTGGATAAGATTAACTTTGTAATTTTTTTACTATTTGCAGCGGATCCGTTCCAGCAAAAGCTCCAAAGCAACAGTCCACAACTCAAATCGCTATTTTTTATAACGGAATGGTGAATGTTTATGATGCTGAGAAGGTATTATTTTGATCTGCAAATTTCATGTATTTTTTTTTTTGCCAAAACGAGTGCATCTTTAGTCGTTTTGGTGTTATTTAAGTTTGTACTTTAATTTGTTAATTAAAGTTTGATTGTAAATAATACTAGCACAACCACATAATTGTGGTTGATGAACGTCGAAAGGCATATCTGGTTTGCAAATAAACCCTAATTCTCTTTTGCCTTATATTATTTACAATCAGACTTTAATTAACAGATTAAAGTACAAACTTAAATAACGCCAAAAGGACTAAAGATGCACTCGTTTTGGCACAAAAAAAAAAAAAA
>SNQJ01S0001196.1:255560-271830 GCA_010110895.2 Picea sitchensis
AAAAAAAAAAAAAAAAATACATGAAATTTGATGCTCGGATCAAAATAATACCTTCTCAGCATCATAAACATTCACCATTCCGTTATAAAAAATAGCGATTTGAGCCGTGGACTGCTGCTTTGAAGCTTTTTCTGGAACAGATCCGCTGCAAATAGTAAAAAAAATACAAAGTTAAGCTTATCCAACATTTAAGCTCGCTCAGTTATCAAGATTTGGACAAATTAATGTGTGGAGGTTGTGCGATAAAAAACGAATGGTGTTCTAACATAAAAAATGATGATGCCGCTGTCTACCAAAACCAATGCGTCTGTGGTAATGCGTGGAGGTCGTGGAATAAAAAACGAATGGTTTTCTAACATAAAAACTGTGGAGTGATATAAACGTGGCATGCATACATATTAATCAAACATAAAAACTGTGGAGTGATATAAACGTGGCATGCATACATATTAATCATTTTTAATCATTTGAACGTGTCAATTATATTCTTAATCATTTGAACATGTCAATTATATATGCTCACATTAATTTTTTAAGTATTCTTAGGTAAATGTAAAAAAATAAACATGTTAACGGATGCTTCATAAATGCAAGGAAGTTATGAGCAATAAGTTGTGCCCATTGTCAATAGGTATACGTCTTTCGGCGTAATAAGGCAAAAGAGAATTAGGGTTTATTTGCAAACCAGATATGCCTTTCGGCGTTCATCAGCCAGAATTATGTGGCTGTGCTAGTTTTATTAATATTCACTAGTTATTGTGACATAAAGAAAGATATACGACTTGTTAATTGAATCGCCTGGTTAATTGAAATGGCTACGCGGATAGTGGGATGCTTCAAATCGCGGACACATGCACCCATGAAAGCTCACGCCTGTTAATTGAAATGACTAGGCGAATACTGGACACTGGGACGCTTCACATTGCGGACACAGCACTCACCGACTAACAACAAAAACAAATATATTTAAATAATTGAAATGTTGACACTACACCTAGTCATTTGAAAAGCCGATGCAGATTATGACACTTTTCACAGCCATGCACCCATCTAAAATGGTGAATGTCTAAAGGTTTTGGTAAAAAAATAAACATGTAAACTGATGTCTTTATAATATAGAGGAAGTTAATGGTTGAAATTACAACCATTGATTTATTGGAACCACTAAGAATATTCTATCAATATTTAATCTTGTTCATACAAAACTCATTAAGCAGTAAAAACTTATTAAATTAAATGTGCCCATTATCAAGTGTACACCTTGTTTATATAATTTTTTACTAATTTTAATAAAATGTAAATGTGATGGAACTATTTTTTTATAATTTCCAAATACTTTTAACATGTTGATATAGTTATTTTATGCAGTTAAAAATAACCACGTTCTGTTCTCAACTTCTTCTTCATTTAGGCGCAAGCTTTGAATCTAAGGTGTCCTATTCCTTATGAATTTGATTCACTAATAATACATTGAAATTCTTTTTGAAAGGAAATATATTCTCCCTTATTCTCAATATTAATGAAATCTCCGCTCTAACATTACAGAAAGGAAAGGCCTATTGATTTGGCCAAGACACAAGAGATGCTGAATTCTCAGTGGGAATAGCTACACAACTAAGGGAATTTAATTCCCACACCTGAACACATTATATCATATTGAGGAAGCTAATTTTAAAGTAGTTTAAAAAAACCGTGACTTCATTGTTTTCATGATCAAATGACGCCATCTGCAAGTATATTTGCGTATACTATCATTATATCTGAAGCGGCAGTAACAAGGAAGGGAAAAAAAGGAAGAAAGATATCAGGAAATATACAAATTCAACTCGGCGAATTATTCCAACTTGCAAAGCATTCGGATCAATTCATGCTTGTTAAATTACTCGACTAAACTTTGCTTTATAGATGGATTTCGTTGGTTTGTATAACGAAACCTGGAGTCCTCCGTGTCCGCACGGTGCTACTTTTGGGTAGTATGGCGCATGTAAAAGGATCTGCTTCCGTTTTATGTTTCTCCAAGGACTTCTTCCAAGAGAGATATTCCTGTGCATTAAAATAGTCTGTTATATGGAGATGAGTTATATATTTATACATGTAAAAGTGGTTAGTTTATTCTAGATGTTTTACTAGGAGTTCCTTGAATACAAACGGATTGAAATAAGACAATACAAATTGATTGCAATAAGAAAAATAACATAATTCATTAATTAATTGACTGAACAGTTAAGCTAGACGAAGAGTTACACTAGCTACGAATACAAACAGATTGCAATAAGATAAATAACTTCATTCATTAATCTACAGTGAAGAGTTACGCTGAACAGTTGCTAGGGTAGAGTTACGCTAACCACGATTTGTTCAATACAAAGCAAGAATATGAAACCAATGGTAGGAAGAATATGAAACGAATTGATGCAGTTGCCATGGTAGGAATAATGTTGCTGCGACTGCCATAGGAGGAAGAATATGAAAGTAATAATAAACCCTAATGTTAACGCTTAATTGAAACGTAATGACTATGACTATACATTGAACCTTGGCCCTCGCCTCAGTACTATCGCCAAGCATGGAGATTTCAAACGCAGATTGTTAACATTTAATTGAACCTGGCATCCATTCATGCATCCAAACAACAGTGGGTTAATTGAAACGCATGTGAAACGTGGTAGCGCTATACATCCCAAAAAAAAACGTGGTCACTGCTCTTGACAGGTTAATCCTTACTAGCACAGCCACATAATTAATTTGGCTGATGAACGCCGAAAGACATTTAATTTATTAAACCTACCTTTAACTGTAAATAAAATCTGATATATCCTCTGGCTGCTCTTCTTAAACCATATCGATCGATCGCAAATATCGAGAGCTCGCTTCAGTATCAATATCGATATGCTATTAATCGAGAGCTCGCTTCAGTATCAATATCGATATGCTATTAAACCATATCGATTGCAGATATCGAGAGCTCGCTTTAGTGTCCTTGGAAAATATCTCAGATTAAGCAAAATTAAGCAAAATATCTTAAATTAAGCAAAATATCTCGACTAAGCAAAATTATAGTTATAAGCTTTAGGAATACAGAATGCTCATTCTGATATTATCTCAACTAACCATCTTATTTTGCAGAATGCTCATTCTGATATTATCTCAAAATATCTCAACTAACCATGAACATTTTGTATAGCTTAATTAAGCAAAATTCAGTATACAAGGTTAAGCAAAATTTTCTTGAAAAATATCTCAAATTAAGTACTATAAAGACAATATACGATGGCGAATTTATTTAGCCAAAATCATAGCCTTCAGACTCTTGGCTCTTCACCTGTCGGCTCTCCAGAAACACGCACACAGAAAGTGGCATCACAATTCACATACATGGGATCGGTGGAAATGGGATTCGTGGCAATGAAGATGAAGATAATTCAAACGTGGCAAGAAAAAAGTAATTATATGGATGGATAGTAATTTCTTAATATGATTAGGTAAATGTGAAAAAGTAAACATGTTAACAGATGCCTTGATAAATGCAAGAAAGTTATGAACAATAAATCGGACCCATTGATTTTGGAGGACGACTAAGAATATGCCAACATCTTCAATGCATAGCCATCAGATTAGGATTTAAGGTTAAATAAGATTAAAAGATCATTAATTGTGCCCATTGTCAATAGGTGTGATTTTTAATCAGTTAAACGTGACAATCACCCGTTAGGGTAGTAATTAAGTCGAAAGGCCTATACCTATTCACAATGGGCAGAATTAATCACCTTTTAATCTAAAATTTTAATCTGATGGCTAACAATTGAAGATGCTGGCATATTCTTAGTCGTCCTCCCAAATCAATGAATGTGATTTACTCTTCATAACTTCCTTGTATTTTTGAATGCAAACTTGTTTACTTTTTAACATTTACCTAATCATATTAAGAAATTACTGTAGCACTATATGATTGCCACGTTTAAATGATTAACCTCAGCTTAGATGCGTTTCATTTTTGAACGTTTCATTTCTGACTTTCCTCAACTATCCGCTTGTTTCATTTTCATTTTCGCACTATGGGCACATTTCATTTTCCACTTGTCCACGCAATTCATATTCTGGCTGTGGGCACGTTCCATTTTCCAGTTGGAAGCGGGTTTTTTCATGGAGGATGAGGAAGCGGAATTTCTCTTGGCGGACGAGGAAGCAGATCTTTTCGTGGAGGATGATAAAGCTGAAGCATGGAGGATTTGAGATCGGTGAGAATCATACGAGGAACGTTCGCGGAGATCGTATAAGACTTCGTTAGTTCCTTAATCATATTAAGTAAATGTGAAAAAGTAAATAAGAAAACAGATGTATTCATAAATGCAAAGAAGTTATTAACATTAAATCTCATTCATTGATTTTAGTGTAAGATGAAGAATATGTCAACATCATTAATTGTTAGTCATCACATTAAAATTTGTGATTAAAAAACTGATTAAACCATAATAAATATTTATTTTATTCCTTAATCATATTAAGTAAATGTGAAAAAGTAAATAAGAAAACACATATATTCATAAATGCAAAGAAGTTATTAACATTAAATCTCATTCATTGATTTTAGTGTAAGATGAAGAATATGTCAAAATCATTAATTGTTAGTCATCAGATTAAAATTTGTGATTAAAAAACTGATTAAACCATAATAAATATTTATTTTATTTTATTTAGATATATTAAAGTAATAATAATTAAACAAATTAAATTATAATATTCATAAAACCTATTATTTTATGAATAAATTAAATTATAATATGAGGAAGACATTTTCTTTTATAAATAAATTCAAGAGTAATAATAATAGTGAATCACTCTGCAACATTAAAAATCTTTGACATCGTCGTTTTATGGCGTAATCCTCTTGAAATCCATTTAAATAGAGACGTTATTTGCTATAAATTCAAACGTCGCCTCCTTTTTATGGTTAATCTCTAATAAAAATAAGGAATTAAGGAATTATTTGACTTGAATCCTTCTTTGTCTCTTAATCGAAATGAATGAAGTTTGAATTCTCTTGTCATCTGGCTTGAAAAAGTGAGTATTCTTGAAGTATAGGTGTGAAAAATGGACAAAATGGCACTTCGAATGCTTGGGGATCTTCCAATGTTCAACTCGGGTTGTGTCATTGTCAAAATAGGAATATCCTGTTGAAAGTAATACTGTTCTCAACGATCAAATCATGTTTTTGACAGATAAAATTCTTTCTTATTTCTTGGGCATTCAGACACGCATAAAAGATATTCTAGTTTCCTTAGGGTTTCATTTATCATGCATAAGCGCAGTGAGTCGAATCTTTACCATGTGTCCATGAGTTTAATACAAGCTTGAGAGTTCATCACTTGCAGTTTCAATGTCTCAAAGTACTACGATACATTATAACAATGTAGACAAAGGAGGGTTGTGTCAAATCCAAGCACGAGAACTCCAAATTCGTTTGATTTCTTAGAAATGTCAATCTTGCTCAGCAATTCAAGAAAATGGGCCACGAGCATTCTTCCATGGGCTCATAAATTTCTCTCATTCTCTTGCTTCATTCATGATACTTTCTTCAGATCGATGCTCGTCCAATGTACATGTCGGGTTCATTATACCTGAGCTCAAACTTGATGTAGGTGGCCCAACCATGGTGATCGGGCTCCCAATTCATCCATCGCTCGAAGACCTCGCGTGCACCGGCCACATTGTCAAGCATCTCCTCCATGTGATTGTACTTATACGAGAGATGATCGATGCGGAGCAGCAGAGACACAGTCGGGTCCCACACGTTCCTGGCATGGTTTACAAACATGTGCTTCATCTCGATCTCGGCATAGCGAATCCACAGAGTAGGGTTTCAGTAATCGACCTCCAGGGCCCTTTCCCATACCGATCTCGCACGAGCAAATTCCTCCTCACTCTCCTACATTGAGCGTATTTCATCCACACGCTCATGTTCCATCTCACTCTCCTGATCAGGTCTTCGAATTCCTTCTGCTTTCGGAGACAATAATCCGCTAGCTCACTCTCATTGGTAATCTTCTTCTTCGAACGCCGGATTTCGGCCTCCCTCAAAATGAATATGGAGAGGATGGTTGTCCAGAGTGAGATTGATAATATGCCACACCTCGCTCGTCCCCTCTCTAGGCGTCTCAGTAACTGGTGATAGAAACGATAATTCATGGCACTGTCGTATTCATACAATGTAACACATCTGAGCGATATCGCTCTGGTTGGGACGGGGTATTGAACTAATATCTCAGGGATGCCTCCATCAGGTTCAGTATTCATCCTTTGCATTTGCATGTAGAAAATGAAACGCCCGAGCTGTGTGGTCGGTAATTCTATGAGGAGTATGGCCAAAAAATGAAACGTGCAGGCATCCAAAATGCTCGGATAGTCAGAAATGAAACGCTCGTGGAGAGTTGAGGAAATCTGAACATGGTAATTTCAAAGGTTAATCATTTAACGTGGCAATCATATAATGCTACAGTAATTTGTTAATATGATTAGGTAAATGTTAAAAAGTAAACAGGTTAAGGATGCATTCAAAAATATAAAGAAGTTATGAAGAGTAAATCCCATTCATTGATTTGGGAGGACCACGAAGAATATTCCAGCATCTTCAATTTTCAACCTTAGGATTGAAATTTATGATTAAAGGTTGATTAATTAACCGATTCCAATAGGGGGACATCTATAGGTGAGAGCAAATTTAACCTAAATTTGTTTAATAAACTTCATATAAACCTTAATGATTAATTACGCCGAAAGGCGTATACCTATTGACAATGGGCACAATTAATCACCTTTTAATCTAAAATTTTAATATGATGGCTAACAATTGAAGATGCTGGCATATTCTTAGTCGTCCTCCCAAATCAATGAATGTGATTTACTCTTCATAACTTCCTTGTATTTTTGAATGCATCAGTTAACTTGTTTACTTTTTAACATTTACCTAATCATATTAAGAAATTACTGTAGCACTATATGATTGCCACGTTTAAATGATTAACCTCAGCTTAGATGCGTTTCATTTTTTGAACGTTTCATTTATGACTTTCCTCAACTATCCGCTTGTTTCATTTTCATTTTCTGACTATGGGCACGTTTCATTTTCCACTTGTTCGCGCAATTCATATTCTGGCTGTGGGCACGTTCCATTTTCCAGTTGGAAGCAGGTTTTTTCGTCGAGGATGAGGAAGCGGAATTTCTCTTGGCGGATGAGGAAGCAGATATTTTCATAGAGGATGATAAAGCTGAAGCGTGGAGAATTTGGGATCGGTGAGAATCATACCAGGAATGTTCGCGGAGATCGTATAAGACTTCGTAGGCGCCTAGGATTTTCGGGAACTGCCTGGTTGCCTCCTCCATAAGTTCAGCCTTTCGACGTTCATCAATCACTGTAAAATGTGGCTGTGCTAGTAGATATACTCAGTGTTTATATTTAGCCCTAACTGCAAAATTTGAAGAAACTTTTATAAACTATAATTCTCATTACAGTCTTAAGCTTTAATGAATGTAGAGTATATATCTAACCCTAACTTCAAAATTTGAACAAACTTTTATCAACTATAATCCTGCATATTTAACCGTGTTCTCGATGATACGTTCAAAATTTGAACAAACTTTTATCAACTATAATCCTGCATATTTAACCGTGTTCTGGATGATACGTCGAGTGCCTGTCCTAACCCACAATATAAACAAAAATAATAAATAGATAGTCAAACCATGCCTACTAAAAGACTTACAAAATATATACAGTGAGGGATCAGTATGGTCGCATCTTTCTTGTAAAAGACTTTTCATGCAAGGGGAATCGCCCATGAACACCTGGTAATTCTAAAAAAAAATGCAGTTAAAAAACTAAACAAGGCACATTGAAGTTTGTATTAATAGCACAATGATAATCACATTAATCACTTTTTTCAATGATAAAATTGCATGACGAATTCATTAACCTCGCCGCTCATGGAGAATATGAAAGGGTTGCATTATGCGCTTGATAGGGGTTGCATTATGGCTGCTGACTGGAGAATATGTATGTTATTATTACCAAAGACGAATTCAGTAAACTCGCCGCTCATGGAGAATACGAAAGGGTTGCATTATGCTGCTAACTGGCGTTGCATTATGGCAGCCGACTAGAGAATATGAAAGGGTTACATTCTATAAGATTGATTAATCTTTAATTAGTTAAAAGTGGCAATGAATGGTTAGGGTAGTAATTCTTTAAACATATTAATTAAATGTGAAAAAGTAAACAAGGAAATGGATGCATTTATTCATAAATGCAAGGAAGTTATTAACATTAAATTTCATTCATTGATTTGAGTGTAAGAGGAAAAATATTCCAACGTCATTAATTGTTAATCATTAGATTGAAATTTGTAATTAAAAAACTGATTAAACCATCAATTTTGATAGGGAGGACACCTATCGACATAATTAAGTGTCGTTGCCGATTACTTTGTGTGCACTACATTTGGCTAAATGAGCGAAAGTCTCATGCCAGATTTAAAGAAAGGAAACAGGTTTATTTCCAATGATTATTTGTATGGAATGCAGAAAGTTGAGTGAAATCTCTGCCCAACCTCTGCAAAACGGGCGTCAAGACTCAGCTCCTCGCAGTTATTAAAATGCAAACATAAAACGAGAGATTGACATACAGGCAGTAGTGACATGCACAGAAAACATGTGGTTCGCCTGTTTGTGGATGTAAAGACGGAGGCAACCAATTCATTACCTTTGATTTGACTTCCTGTGATTGTTCTCCTTCTAACTGGAGAACATAATATTTCTTTGACGAGAGAAAAAACACATAATCTGTAAGATAAATTAAATGGGTTCCGGTGTTTACATCGCTGATTGTATTTTAGTTAGATTTCAATGCGACAATGTTCTTCCTACAACGACGACGACGAAATAACAACAACACAACTTTAGGTACCCAACATTTTTATTTTTTTCAAATTATTGACTGCCAAAACTTTCAACGGGATTTGATATCCCCAAATCTTGAAACACGACAAAACCATCATATAAAGTCATTTTCATAAACGAATCCAATCTTTTAGTGTCAATTATTTAAACTTTTTAGGTTATGTTTTTACAAAAACATATGTTTCATGTGATGTCATGATATGGTCACCACAACCATTGATATCAATGAAACAACTCCAATATATAATCATTTAAAATGTAGAAGATACCTCAAAAGTCTCACTATAGTACATTTACAACTATCCTGGCGAGTTGTACTATCGTTTATTGATATTCTTGATTTTCTTGAGCCTGTTAAGCTCAACTTTTTTCCCTTTTTTGAATGTACTTTTTCTCATATACTGAATATACTGAATACTATTTATGCTCTGCTCTTTCTCTGTATTCTCTGCTTCTCATTTTATCATGGTATCAAAGCTTCAGACGTAAGCCTATTCACATTTACTGGAGAGCAGCCCGATCCTAAGAAGCGCAGAGCTTAAACTATCAACGAGAGCATGGGACACAGTTTCTTCACAAAGCTTGGAGAGTAGTCTGCCAGTCCGCTCAAAATATCATTGCAAACAACAATTGCAAGGAAGCAGAAGGAAGAAACAATAAAAAATCGTGAGCATTTAAAGATCCGTTAAAGATTCACGAAGAAGAGTAGCAAAGGGCAGAAACAATTAAAGATACGTGTATTCTTTAAAGAATTCATGAATTTCTTTCCAATTCATGAATTCACAAATTTCCTTTTTCAGGAGAAACTCTTTGTAGAAGCAACAAAGAACACACTAAAGAAGCAAAGGACAAGCAGATGCAACCGTAAGATCGATCCTGCTAACAGATCTGAGGTATTAATCAAGCTCAGAAAGGAAAAGGAAAGTGGAGAAAAGGAAAACGAGTCTCAGCCGTTAGATAAGGGCGAAAGAAACAAGAGCCGTCAGATCAAGAAAAAGTCTACAGGCGTTAATCACCGAAGGTCCGTCGGATTCCGTACCGCATGGACCGACAATCGTTGGATCTGGAGAAAGTGCACGAGGTTTACTCCTTTGGAGTGCACAGTAGAAAAGACGACTCGCTAAATCGCGAATTATTGAAATCGTTGGGACCGTCCATCAAGGAGGAGACGTGGCAAGAACTAGGCACTTCGCTGACTTCCAGAGAAAGAAGGCCAAAGAAAACAATTGCTCGAACTCGCGATGTGCGAAATTGTGATTCAATCGTGATCATCCATCAAGGAGGACACGTGGCAAGATCTCGACATTTCGCAGGGTGTAAAGGTCATAGATCAAGGCGGTGAGAATTCGCAAATCCTAAAAACACAACTCGATCTGAGCCGTTGGATCGAGAAAGATCATGATTCGTCGATGTGACACTATCGAGAAATTGAGAATTGGGAGGACAGAGGTGCGCCATCCTTCAACTTCACGAAACGTGAAACCCCGACAAAATTACAACAATCGATCATAGAGAGATGTAGACCATTGTCCAGAGACATCGCGACTTCGGAAATCGGGAAATCATAGGAGAGAGTTCCGACAACTCGCGAAACGTGAAATACCGACGTGATCTGAGCCGTCATATCGTGGAAGAATTGGGACCGTCAGATTGGGAGCTCCGAAATTTTGACATTTTGGGAGTTGGGGTTGGCTCACTCACAAAGTACCGACACATGAAATCGTGATGCACTTGGAGATAATCCCCCGATCACAGTCAAGAGTCACATCAGGATAATTTAGGGGAGGAGATAGCAAGTGCTAGACCCCTGTTGGGATTTTGAATATCGAGGATTTGGGAAACAGGAGTTAAGTGGGGCTTGCATGTAGGAGTCCTGAAATCCCGAAAAGTGGACCGTGGTCATAGCGTCTTGGTCATGTGGAGGAAGGATATGAGAGGAGCTGAGGGATCTTTAAGCCCCTTTTAGAGTTTGGGAGTTGGAGAGTCAGGAGTGGCTCACACGCCAATACTCTCGAGGTCGCAAAACGTGACACAGTCTTGGTGGGCTAAGCCAGTGGTCATTGGTAGTGGTCACGTGGGAAAGGAGCTCACGCTCAGTTCTTATTCGCGCGGGGATGAGTTCGCTTTTGGACATATTTCGCCATTAGAGGGGCTACAATCGCTACAGTTTCTACAGTTGCTAAAGAATAGAGCTCAGAGCTCTGAATCAATAGATGTTGAGCTCACATAGTCAAGTCCAACTAGATCGAAGCTAAAGAAGTGTTCTACCCCGTGTTTTTCGGTCTGAAGTCACTAAAAGAACTTCGAAGACTTGGTTTTACGTGTAGGAAATAGGTAAACACGAAATTTTCTAACAGTTTTTTTTGTTTTAATTTTTTTAAAAGATGGCCACGTCTAACAATTTAGGACTAACTCAAGGACTGATTCTTCTTGGAAAGAATTATGATTTTTGGTCTCTTCCAATGAGATCCTTCTTGCAAGCACAAGAGTGTTGGGATCCAATGGATCTTGGATATGTGGAACCAGATCCCGTATACCTTGCCACCATGACCAACCAATAGAGAACTACTCAGGAAACACAGAGGAACAAAGAGAATAAGGAAAAATTCCAGATTCAAAATTCAGTGGATGACTCAATTTTCTCAAAAATCACAGGTGTTGTTACTTCAAAACAGGCCCAAGACATCCTTCAATCAGCCTACCAAGGAAATGACAAGGTCAAAATAGTTAAACTGTAGACCTTGAGGATGCATTTCGAGACTTTAAAAATGATAGAGTCTGAAAATGTTGATCACTTTATGACCAGATTCATGGGAATAGTAAACTAAATCAGATTGACTGGTGAAGCCATCCCTGATAAACACATTGTTGAGAAAGTCATCAGAAGTTTACCAAAGAAATTTGAAATGGTCGTTACAACAATCCTTGAATCCAAGGATCTCTCAAATTTTTCAATAGATGAATTAATGGGCTCTCTGTTGACATGAGACTAGACTACATCTCACAGTTGAGTCAATCACAAATGCCTTCAAAACTCAATTCTCTTTCAACAGAGGGAGAGGTAGAGGAAAACACAGAGGTCACCAAGGAAGAGGGATCATTCCAAGCAACCATCACTCAAGTGGAGGTCACAGACAACAAAATTCAAATCACAATTTCCATGGTCATAGACAACAGAACCAGAATCCGAGTTTCCAGCCTCAAAGAGACAGAGGAAGAAGATCAAATGACAAATCAAACATACAATGCTATCACTGCAAAAAGTATGGGCACTATGAATCTGAATGCAGGAAGAAGCAAGAAGATCAACTCTCAGGAAGAGCGCATGTCTCAAATCATGAAGGAGAAACCTCTGATGGTATGTTTCTATCATGCCACAAAACTGAAGAATAACATAAAGATCTCTGGTTGTTGGACAGTGGATGAAATAATCACATGACAAGGAACAAAAATTTAATTTCATGCATTGATTCTTCAATTTCCTCTGATATTACACTTTGAAATGATTCCTTAGTCAAAGTTCAAGGAAAAGGAATTGTACCTATTCTTAGTAAACAAAATGTAAATAAAGACATAAACAACGTCTATCATGTTGCAGATCTGAAACACAATTTGTTAAGTGTAGGACAATTCATTGAACATGGATATAAGGTACTTTTTGAGGGAGCATCAAGCAAGATACATGATAAAACCCCCAACAGAAAATTGATTTATGAAATCCACATGGCTCAGAATAGGATGTTTCCCCTGACCCTCAGAACTACAAATCTGATTCAAACATATGCACAAAGTGCATCCACCCCCAATGAAACTATGGTTTGGCATACAAGATTTGGACATCTACCCTTTCAGAGTCTAAATCTTCTACAAAATCACTCCATGGTCAAAGGTCTCCCTATTTTCAAAGAGAAAAATCCCCCATGTGAGTCTTGCATACTTGGAAAACATAAGAGAACTAGTTTTCCACTGTCCTCCACTCAAGCCAAACAACATTTTGAACTTGTTCACAGTGACCTATGTGGACCAATGCAATCAAAGTCCATAGGTGGTATCTTTTATTTTTTAACATTTATTGGTGACTCTAGCAGGAAAATCTGGATCTATTTTCTAAGACACAAGTCTGAAACTTTTGTAAAATTCAAAGAATTCAAAGCTGAAGCTGAAAAACAAAGTGGAAAATATATCAAAACTCTCAGGTCAGATGGAGGAGGAGAATACAACTCCAACGAATTTGCAAATTTCTGCAAATGACAAGGCATCATCATGCAAACTACATCCAGGTATACTCCACAATAGAATGGAGTGGCTGAAAGGAAAAATCAAACAATCATGAACATGGCAAGACTCCTTCTCAAAGAAAAATGTTTGTCAAATACATTTTGGGCCGAAACAATAGCATGCTCATCTTATCTCCTGAATAGATCTCCAACCACCAGTCTCAAGATGAAGGTCCCTCAAGAAGCATGGAGTGGAACAAAGCTAAATGTTTCTCATCTAAGGACATTTAGATGCATAGCATACGCTCACTTACCTTCCGAATTAAGGAAGAAACTTGATGATAGAAGTGAGAAATGTATTTTTACTGGCTACAACGAAACATCAAAAGCTTGCAGGTTTACAATCCAATTTCAAAGAAACTAATTCTTAGCAGAGATGTAAAATTTATGGATCAACTCTGAAACGAATATGAAAATCAACAAATTGACAGTCAAAATCCATTGCTGCAAATGCAGACAATTCAGGACAACAAATACCTCAACCTGCTCTTCCAAGATTGCAGGTATAAGGACAATCTGAAAACTATTAGGATAACTCGACTTCCAACAGAGATTCATCCTCTAAACTTCCAAACTAGAGAACTCAAAGTTTAAGAGAAATCCATCAGCATTTGGATGACATTGAACAACATGACTTTTTTTCTTTAATGTCATGTCAACCTACATCTTTTAAAGAGGCAGCTAAGGAGCCACATTGGGTTCAAGCCATGAACCAAGAGATTGACTCCATTGAGAAGAACAAGACATGGGATCTTGTTGATTTGCCCAGACATAAGAGAAGTATTGGTGTCAAGTGGGTTTACAAAACTAAACTTAATGAAAAAGGGCATATTAAAAAACACAAGGCAAGACATGTTGCCAAAGGATTCTCACAACAACCAGGTACTGATTATGGTGAAATTTTTGCTCCAGTAGCAAGATTAGACACTATAAGAACTCTCTTAGGCATAGAAGCTCAACAAAAATGGCAAGTATACCAGATGGATGTCAAGTTAGTTTTCCTAAATGGTGTCTTAGAAGAAGAGGTCTATGTGGATCAACCACTTGGATTTGAAGTCAAAAAGTAGCCAAACAAAGTATATCGGTTGAAGAAAGCCCTGTATGGCTTAAAACAAGCTCCAAGAGCTTGGTACAACAGAATTGACACTTACCTGATCAAAAGTGGTTTCAGCAGAAGCCAAAATGAGTCAACTCTTTACACCAAAATTGATCAACACAGTAAAATTCTAATTGTATGTTTATATGTTGATGACATCATAAACACTGGAAATCTTGAGTTAACCAGTTTCAAACATGCCACGCAATATGAGTTTGAGATGACAGATCTTGGCATAATGAAATATTTTTTGGGAATTGAAGTTGATCAATCAACCAAAGGAATTTTTTTCTGTGAGCAAAATTATGTAGCAGACATCATCAAAAGTTTCTGCATGGAAGAATGCAGTCCAACAAAAACTCTTATACCCCTAGGCACAAAATTAAGCATGCAAGATGAAGGACCTACAATGAACCCTACCCTGTACAAAAGTTTAGTAGGCAATTTGTTGTATCTTATAACAACTAGGCCTGATATTATGTATGTAGCCAACTTTGTTTCTAGATTCATGGACTCCCCAAAGATTCTCACTGGAAGATGGCGAAAATGATTATGAGATATGTCGCAGGAACTCTCAATTTTGGCTTATGGTACACTCAGTCTAATCGTCTCTCTGATTACACAGACAGTGATTTTGTAGGCAACATAGATAACAAAAAAAACATTTCAGGACATGTTTTTCACCTGGGCGCGAACCTGATGTCATGGGCATCAAAGAAGCAACCCATTGTATCAATATCTTCTGCAGAGGCAGAGTATGTCGCTGCTACCTCAGCTTCCTGTCAAGCTGTGTGTCTGAGAAGAATATTGAAAGATATGTCACATACAAAAAATGAGCCAACTCCTATCTTCTGTGACAAGACCTTAGCAATTGCTCTATCCAAAAATCATGTGTTTCACAAGAAAACAAGCATATTGACACTCGGTTTCACTTTATACGCAAGCTTGTCAATAATGGTGACATTGCACTTCAATTATGCGGCTATAGAGATCAGGTCACAGATATTTTCACAAAGCCACTTGAAAAATTCGTTTTTGATTTTCAGAGACAACACTTGGGCATTATTAGTGCTAATGTTTGTAACTCTTGAGTTTTTAGAGAGAGTGTTAAATATAATGTAACCTCAACAATCTGATTGTACACTGCAAGCTATCATGACCAGTTGTATTATCGTTTCTTGATGTTCTTGATTTACTTGAGCCTATTTAATTCAACTATTTTCCCTTTTCTCAATGTACTTTTTCTCATATACACAATACACTGAATACTATTTGTGTTTTCACATGTTATCAGCATCTCTCCACTCTGTAACAAAATTAGACACTTGCGAGAGCGACCGTATGACGTATATTGAAGAGGTAATCAAAGGATGGACATTAAAAACGTAAGTAGATGACATACTTTATTCTTGGGAGTAGGAATGCTAAGAGTCCAGCTATCAATCAGTGTTTTACGTACAAGAAAATTGGACTTCTATATTATAAAACATCCTATCAAAGCCTAATGGGCATATAGCGTACATGAGAAATGAACGTATATTGTTAATGCATTCCCATCCAGTTAAAAGATATTTTATCGGGGTCAGAAGAAACAGCAGTATCAGTATAGATATTGTCCAGATGGTCCTCCGCGGCCAGAAGCGTCAGCTTCACACGCAAAATCCAACGTTCCATTTCCTCCTCTTCCTAATATTGTAGGAGGTGGCGTTGTGTTTCCTTCTTTATTGGGAATTGCCGCGCAATCCCGTATCTCACATCATGCACCCGTCTGTCCAAATCTACTTCACCATCCCTCAAAATTACTGTTGGAATATATAATTCCTACTTATCTAATATACTTGCTAATGTATTGAGAGGTAGAGTTAATCTCTACGTGAGTTGTGTGATCCTATTATTAAGAGGTTGTTAGAGAGTTGGATTGGTGAGATCCTAGTTTGGTGTGTGG
>SNQJ01S0001196.1:271840-290254 GCA_010110895.2 Picea sitchensis
ACCTGAAATCATGCACTGGTCCACATATCATAGCAATGCATCCAAACCAATATAATTTTACATACAATATTCATACCATTATGTTTCATGGCTAGTGGTCATAATATCCACTTTCATCATCTTTATCCTTTGGCTATTTCATAACCCATAACCTGCAGATTAGTCTGTAACACAAACTCATACATTTCTATGCATTATCATCATGTAATTGCATACTATCATCATTTCAATTTGGTATCCATGTACCGATAAATTAACATCAAATTTTTCCAATTAGAGATAGATCTCATAATATCCCATAATTCAATTTCGACACCCATTCACAAGATTATCATTTACCCAAAACAGATTGCATCATATCCAACATCATTCTAATAGTATTTTAAATATTCATAAAATTCTTCATTCTCACAATGTGTCACATCATATACATCATCATCAATAACATTTAAACATTCATAAAATTTACATGCATGTAGTAGATCACATCATATACATCATCATCAAATAACATTTAAACATTCATAAAATTTCATAAATTTTTAAAGTTTAAGTGTATCACTTAATAGTTTCACTGTGACTTAGAAAATAAAGTATATAGGCCTCAGGTAATCCTGGTTGTCTAAGTCAAAAGGTGGTGTTACATACACCCCACCTTCGAGAAAAATGTTCTCGAGGTGGTCAAAATAGTGAGGGATAGTCTCGCTGTAGTGTCTCAGCATCTTCCCAAGTAGCAGATCCTGGACTATACTTGTCCCACTGGACCTTAACTTGGTCTACTAGACGGTTCCTGAGTTGTCAGACTCTACGGTCCAATATGCGTAACGGTTCTACCGTGAGTGTTCCCACGTCCGATACCTGCAATTCCTTCCAATTTAGTTTATGTGATTCATCAGCAACATAATGATGTAAAACAGATACATGAAATACATTATGAGTCTTATGCAAGTGGGGTGGCAGTACAAGACGATAGGCAACGGGTCCAATTTTCTCTTGGATCCTGAACGGTCCTATAAATAGAGGTGACAACTTTGTCCCCTTCGGGAACCATATGGTACTCTTATTATCCCTGATACGAATGAAAACCTGGTCTCCCACTTCATAACTTCGGTCGGTCCTGTGTGCATCCGCATAACTTTTCTGCCTATCCTGTGCTTCCTTTATTCTCTGCCTAATTTGAATCACCTATTCCTCCATTTCTTGAATCAATTCTTGCCCAACTGTTACTCGGTGTTCTAGTCTATCCTCACTCAATGGTGTTCTGCATGGCCTCCCATACAAAGCTTCGTAGGGTGGCATTCCGATGGAACTATGAAAACTGTTATTGTAGGCAAACTCTACCAAAGGTAGGTACTTCTACCACTGGGTCTGATTATCCATTACATACATCCTAAGCATGTCTTCCATGACTTGATTTACTCTCTCAGTCTACCCATCTATTTCAGGATGATAAGTTGTGCTTAAGTTCAACTGAGTTCCCAACGCTGACTGTAAACTTGTCCAAAACCTAGAAGTGAATCTGGAGTCCCTATCTGAGATAATCTTTTTAGGTATCCTGTGCAAACGGATAACCTCACTTACAAACACACGTGTCACATCAGTGACATCGTAAGTGTCTCTAACCGGAATAAAATGAGCACTCTTGGTTAACTTATCCACTATCACAAGAATGGCATTGTGTCTATAGGATGTGATCGGCAACCCCACAACAAAATCCATAGAGATGACTTCCCACTTGGACATAGGAACATCATGTGGTTGTAGGAGGCTTGTCGGGTGATGGTGGTCGACTTTCACTTGTTGACACTCAAGGCATTTGGCGATGAAATGGACTACATCGCGCTTCCTGCCTACCCAAAAGAAGAGCTTCCTCATATCTGCGTACATCTTTTTCACACCTAGATGCGCACAATAAAGTGTTCTATGGGATTCCTTCAGTATGATGCTTCGAATATCCCCATTCTCAGAGATGTACATCCTTCCTCGATATCTTAACAGTCTGTCTATTTCCAGACTATATCCTTCATACTTTGGATCTAACTGCCTCCCGCTCTGGAGGTTTGAAGTAACCTTTAAATACCAACTGTCTCCTGGGAGTTGTGTCAACACATGTTCCCTCAGATTGACCTTTAAGGTTACCAAGGAGTGTTGCTACTATGTTCCCTCAGATTGACCTTTTAAGGTTACCAAGGAGAAGATACGTGGTTCCTACTCAAGGCATCTGCGACCAAATTCTTCTTTCTCATGTACGAAATACAAAAATCGTACTTCACCTATAAACTCACTCCATCGCCTTTGCCTGGTACTAGATTCTCGAGTGAAGAGACGTTTTAAAATTTGATGGTCCATTTGAGCTCAAAGTTTCGCTTCAAACAAGATAGTGCCTCCAAATTTCTGTTTTTTTCAGCATTACAGTTGCCAACCCTAAATCATGAGTCATGTATAACTTTTCATGTTTCTTCAACTTCCTGACGCATAGGCTATCACTCCTTTCCCACATCAACACGGTCCCCAACCCTGCTTCGAGGCATCCTGTGCATACCGTGAAGTCCTCTTCCATATCCGGAATTCCCTGTATAATTATAATTAGTTGCAGTAACCTCTTAAGCTCAATGAATGCACTATCACATTCTTTGTCCATTCATACCTGACCCCCTTTGCAACACAAGGGGGTGATGTAATTGGCTATTTTGGAGAATCCTTCTACAAGTCTCCGGTAATAACCTGCCAGCCCCATGAAACTTCTCACCTAATGTGCATTTTTCGGCACCGGCCACTCCCCATATGGCTTTACCTCTCTCTGGGTCCACAAAGATTCCTCTGTCGGAAATGATATGACCTAAATAATGGATCTCTTTGGAAGAAGGAACACTTCAACATCTTCCCATACAATTTTTTCTCTCTATACACAACACTATTCGCAAGCACCATGTTCTCTTTCATTTTTTGGAATAGATGATGATGTCGTCTAGAAAGACTTGTTCAAAATGGTCTAAGTACTTCTGTAATATGTCGTTCATGAGGCTCACGAATACCGCTGGCACATTGGTCAACTGAAGGTACTAGCAACAAACTTGTAATGTCCAAAACCGAGTTCGAAAGGCAATTTTGGTATCACCTTCCTAATCCTAACTATGATAAATTTGATCTCAAATCGATCTTTCATAATACCGCTGCTCCTTTCATCTGATCGAAGAGGTCATCTATGTGTGGCATCGGGTACCTATTTTTCACTGTAGCATGGTTCAAGTCCCTGTAGTCTATACACAGTTGTAAGGATCCATCCTTCTTCTTTACAAAAATTACCGGTGCGCCCCAAGGTGAGACACTGGACCTTATTAGCCTTAAGTCCAGTAACTCTTTCAACTGCATTTGCAATTCACAAAGTTCTGGCGCTGTCCTCTGATACAGAGTCTTGGACATTGGTTCTGCACCAGGTTTTAGGTCAATAGTAAAATCAAGCTCCCTCTCAGGAGGTAACCCTGGTAACTCATTCGGAAAAACATCCTGAAATTCTTACAATACCGGGTACTGATCCAATGAGGGTCCCTTCCTTTCATTCACTGCTTCCACTACATAAAGTCGACACCCTTGTCTCAAGAATCTCTTAAACTTCATAGTTTATATAAAGCGTAACGAAACTTTTCTCTGTACACTCTTGATCTCTACTGGTCTTCCTTCATCATCAACACAAAGCACCCTCTTTGCAAAACAATCTACCAAAGCTCGATGAGCTGCTAACCAATCCATTCCAATGATTAGGTCATATTCTCCGAGAGAAGTGATGTATACCTTCAACCTCGTAGTACACACTCCCATGTCTACTATACAATCATTAACACTAGGTCCTACCGCTTGTTTTTCCCCCGAAGCCATCTCGACTTGTTTAAAGTCATTGTGCTCGTACGCTGCCAACCCACTCTTTTCTAATGCAAATGGTGAAATGAAACTATTTGTCACACCAGAATCAAACAAAATCTTAACATTGATATGATTTAGCGTACTTTATGACTCCACCACCGTGGATTGATGTTCGGCCTGGCGATTATTAACCGCTGCGTAAATCTGGTGGCTGCTACTTGCTCTCCCCATCGGTGCCTTTCCTTCTCTATGCACGAACCCTGATTGTAACTCTGGGCAGTCACACTGGTAATGGGGTCCTCCACACCCCCAACAGGTAACATGATATTGAACCTGTGCATTGTTATGTGTTTGTCTCAGAAATGAGTTCCTTCCCCTGGAGCCCCTGCCCCTACTAGTTGTTCCTTGAGATGGTCGTAGACCTGTCTGCACCGTTGGCGATGAACGAGATGTTGCACTCGCTGCCATTGAAATCCCTGCAACTACTGTCCTTGGCGCGACTCTGTTACCATATGGTGGTGTCCTTGAGCCCCCTCCCCTAGGAAATGTCCTCGGGGCCTTCCCTATGAATCCCAGGCGATGCGTAAATGTCGGTCTTGTACCCCCGGTCAAGTTCACATGTTCTTCCACATAACGTGCATTTTCCACCGCCTCCGCTACTGAAGATGGCTTCCACATCCGCACCATAGCTCTTATCTTAGGGTTCAATCCATAGACGAAGCGCTCTGTCTGTCATTGGTCATTGTCCATATACGAAACATATTTGACCAGTTCCATAAACCTGATCTCATATTCTTCTACAGTTCTGTTTCCCTGTACTAAGGAATGAAATGCCCCTACCTGTTGTTCCTCATAGTACACCGGTAGATATTTCCTCCAGAACCTCTCTTCGAAAAGTTCCCAAGATACTGTGTCTGGGGTAAGGTGCAGTTGTCTTTCCAAGTTGCCCCACCAGTTCAAGGCGTTGTCTCTTAACTGAAAAATTGCGATCTTTGTCTTTGAGTTGGACGCATAGTCTCTTAACACAAAACACCTTGTCATGCCTTCCAACCATGCTTTCGTGCATTCACTGGCGCGACCCCCGACAAACTCCGGAAGTTTGATCTTCTGCAATTCTCCCATGATGTCTTCAGGTGGAGGTCCTCCCCCTGAATCCCTTGACGCTTCGCTTGGTGGGTGGTCTTAGGTATGACAATTAAAGTATTTATACGTGAAATTATTTGTAAAAGTCACATCATGTGGTGTGTTGGTGTTATTGCTCTTCTTAAGGCACGTCGCTTTGTGGGTGGTCTTGGGTTCAAAACCCTTGGACCTCTAAATTTTATACTTAACCCTATATTACTCAAACTTAACTAATATTTTAATTAACTTTTAATAAAATTAATAAAGTTAATTAGTTTAATAAAATAAAGTTAAACTACATTAACTTTACTTAAACTTATTAATTAAACTTTATTAATTTCATAATTATACTTTATTATTTTTTTATTTTTATGTTTATTTTTAAATTCATCAAATGATATATATATAAGAGAAAATTTAATAAATAAATAAGATACGATATTTACAACTCAAATTAAAAGTAAACCATTTTTTTTTTTTTTGAAATACTTTGTATTGGCAATGTCGGGATTGCATGCCACCCACTCACCCGGAGACTTACTAGTAGGCAACATGGGGCTTGCATGCGATCAACATGCCCTTCGCTCTGCTTATTTGGAATAAAAAAATGACTATCTATTTTAAACCCTAAACTCTCCCACTTCTCCCTCATTTGTTGTGGTTGTGCGAGGAGGCGTGAGGGAGCATGACCGCCATGGTTAACCCTCTCCTCCATACTATTTGCAACTCTGTCTTTTCTAGTCAATGGAATTAGTCGGAGCTTGTGGTCTAGGAGGCACGGTTCATGGCTGGCTTGTCCGACAATTTTCTGAACTTTTCCTCTCACCCACCCAGGTATGTTTTCGTTGTTGAACATTTTTTTGCCATTGCTACGCTCGGCACCATTTTGGGCCCCATTTTGGTTAAATTTTTAAACCCCTTCCCTTTTTTTTTTTCTTTTGGATTTTAAGAGAACTGTGTTCAAAGACATTTTTTTTTGGGATTTTCCTTGTCTGTATTTAAGCCTTTAATTTAAATCACTTGTGGGCATCCCTTTCTCCATCTGATTCCCTGCATTTGAGCATTTAGTCTTTCTCATTTATGATTCTTTACTTGAATCTTTCTAGTCTCTGCTGGACTCCCCAATGCAATGATACACAAACCGATATTGTGCAATTGATAGAAACCAATTGCAAGACTTGGTATCAGCGAACGATTTAGCTGTACTGTTATCTGTGATGGAAAAATGTGGAAATCGACAGCCCGTGGAGATAGGGGACTATTCAGTCATTGGGCAGATTGGATCTGGTTCGTTCTCGGTCGTATGGCATGCAAAGCACATATTCAAGGGTTATGATGTTGCTATCAAGGAAATCGCAACCAGACAACTTAACAAAAGTTGCAGGAGAGTCTTCTGTCAGAGATTGAGATACTCAGAAAAATTGACCATCCTAATATTACTCACCTACATGAAACTGTAGACGTAAGCACTTTTTCTCTCACCTTGTTGATTTTTCAGTACAGTGGAAAGCTCACATTTCATTGTTTTGTGAGACAAGGGCGGTTTATGACACACGTTAAAAGCCTTGCCAATCTGCGTGGAATCTGGCTTGGGGTGCGAGTCCCTGAGTTGAGGTGATAACATCCTCCCTCACTCCCGCGCTAACATAGCTTAGAGGTCAATCAAACTTTCCCATTCACATCCTAGGGTCGATAGGAGTATGCCAGTTTCCTTCTAGCGAATCAATAGGAAATTGGATGGTTTTGCAGCTGCTAGTACAATATCGCTCGGAATCAAGTTGACCGAACCCTTCCGCAATCACCAAAAGTGCCCCCCCATCCATACCGTTCTAATTGCTCGTATTGGGCACAAAAAGGTCCGTGCTTAGGTGGGAATTGATTCGTGTTGAGAGATAAGAGGAAAGAGGGAACCCATGATAGAAAGCGAAAACCAAGAAGGGAAGAATAACGGGGTTGAAGCAAGAATGGGAGGAGCGTATTGCGAGAAGAAGTAAAGTAGTTTGTTTTTGACCGGGATGAATGCACTTAAGTTGAAGCTTAAATGAACCGAGACAAAGAGACAGTTATCGAGCCTAGCATGCAGATGTTATTCAACATGGCGTTTCATAGAATTTACCTCCTCTATTCGAATGAAAGAATATATAACCCTAGGGAATCACTTCAGTGACATACCTTTCTTAGCCTGTGCTCTTTTTAGTTTTTTTTTTTTTTTTACATGATGGTAATTAGTAACAGAAACGTCATCCGCTATATTTCCGGTTTGTCCAGGGTTGCATGCAGTCATTTTCCCTCATGACCGAGTGCTTTTTATGCCTCCGTAGGCCGTTTCTCACCTATTAGTGTTTTTTTTGTTTTTAAGTTTTATGTTGACTGCAAATTTGCGTTCCCTGGGACAGATAGAGATAAATTAGGCGTATGGTAGCTTGTTTGGATGAGCAAAAATAAGTTTGTAATACAACCCAAGGTTTACTGGGTAAAGCCAAATGAATGTCGAATTTATATGATAAGATAAGGACATCCCTTTGTATGCATATTTTGTACAGAGTTCTTGTTCTGTGCTTAGCTCAACTTGTTCATGGACATGTAATGTCTGGGCTTCTATGTGTGGCATGTGTGTGATTCAATTTTTGTTACTACTGTGTCTTCCAATTTTTTTTTTTACTATTAATTTTTTTTTTTAATTTTTATTATCATCCTCTGTTTTTAATTCTGTCTGGACATTGTTCTAGAATAAAATCAAATAGCTTTGGCGATATTACCCCAGCGTTTGGCATTTTTCTTAAAGTCAGTTGTGATCTATTGTAACGTAAGTGCTGATTTCCAGAGAATGTGCCTCCAAATGAATTTTGTGAATTTATTTCAAGGAGACTAAGGAGCATTTTGAACAATAAGATTATTCGAAATAAATTTTAGGTGAAATAACTTTGGCAATTTTAGTACAGCGTTTGTCATTTTTATTATAGTCATTTTTGATCTATTATAAAGAAATTCATATTATTTATCTCTCACATATTGTGCATTAATTGACTTTGCTTTACTCTTACATAGTAGCCAGTGCCTAACTGCACCAAAATTACAGTAACTCAGGGTGAAATCCTTATAGTAAATCTTCTTACATTTCAGGCCATCTCTCAATACTCAATACATTAAGGTTAGGTTTGTTAAGAGTCAATACTTGTAACAATCCTAGTTGTATGTTTTACTTTGGTAAATTTGTAATGCATTTATTTTTATATTTGTTTTAAAATTTCTGCGTTTGGTTTGGTTTGCATGTTAGGCAGGACTGGAGCTAGAGCTTGGAGCTGGGAACTTGGCCCATAGGCCCAGATTTCAAACTAAGACGCTCTGATACCATATGTAATAACCAAATAAATTAAACAACCATTTATTTCTACAACATAGCAGTGAAATTCAAAAATTTCTTTATATTGAGAAAAATAGTAAAATTTATCAAATTCCTTTAATTGAGCACATTCGCATATAGATTTAACAATGAATATTAAATTTTTCTAACATAATAAAAAAAATTACAAAATTTTAAATACCTGAGTCTGATGCTAATAACCCTCCGTTTGTTCGCTTGCCTCCTTGACCGCTGCTGCAAAACACTGCCCAAAACCTAGTTCTACCCTGCCAGCTAGGTAACTTCCTAGCTCCAGGATATCATATGGATATCCTGGCCCCCATGCCCAAAACCTCCAACAACCTCGGTGCCTGTACTGATGCAATCCCACCCCAAAACTCCCCTCCTCTCTGCAAATCCAAGAGCCCCTCAAAATCTATCCCCAATCTCCCGTAGAATGACCTCCTGTAAACCTCCTTCCCCTCCATATTCCTCCTTCACCGACTTATGCATTTACTCCCTTACCTACCCCTCATTAATGACCCTTATCCTCTCCTTTATTATTTTATCCTCTTGTAGTTAATATGTTATCCCTTTTCGGGTACGTAACTTAACTTAACAATATAATTTATTATCCCCCTTTTATTTCTTTACCTTATTAATTAATGAGTTAATTAATACTTAAATTAATCATTGACAATCATTAATAACTAATTAATAATAATTAATTAGTTAATGTTATTTTAAGAAATAATTATTGTTTAGCTAATCTTTTAGGATAGTTAGATTAATAAATAAATTATAATTAATAATCCTATACGTCTATTTAAGCAGGGTCGTTACAATACTGATGATCGTTTCTTGCTTATCCATGATACTAAAACATCATCCAAGTAGAACGCTGCTCCACTAGTGCTTCGTTGGTCATAAAGACAACCTCCTCAATCTGCATTTGTGTAGGAAATAAGAGATAGATCCTTTCCTTTTGGATACCATAATCCAAACTCTTATGTTCCTTTGAGATATTTGAAATTCTATTCACTACTAATAGATGTGATTCCTTTGGTGATGTTTGAAATCGTGCCACCTATCTAGCCGCCTGCATTACATCTGGTCTGGATGTTGTCACATATAGTAGGCTTCCAATCGTTGACCTGTATTGCCTCTGATCTGTAGACTTTGAATCATCATCTTTTCTTAACTTGCAACTAGTTTGCATGGGAGTGATAACTGGTTTGTAATCTTCCATTCTGAACCTATTTAACATTTCTATGATATACTTGGTTTGAGAAATAAACCTTCCTTGGTTTCTTTGACGTATATGAAGTCCCAAAAATAAGGATAGTTCTACAAGTAATGACATTTCAAATTCATTCTACATATCCTTTGCAAATTTCTGGCTTAACCTGTCATCATCACTACCAAAAATAATATCATCAACATAAACTTCAATTAATAAAATATTACCTTGACTTACCTTGATGTAGAGGTTGTTGTCTGCACTTCCTTTTCTGAACCCTTCCCATTGTATATATTTATCCAGTCTAGAGTATCATGCTTTAGAAGCCTGTTTTAGACCATACAAGGCATTCTTTAATTTGCATACATAGTCTGCATTCTCTGAAAAATGAAATCCTTTTGGTTGTTCAATGTAGACTTCTTATTCAAGTTCCCCATTCAGAAAAGTTGATTTTACGTCCATATGACACACTTTAATATTGATTCCATTCTGGCAACTAGGGAAAATGTCTCTTCAAATTCGATTCCTTCAATATGTGCATATTCTTTACATACCAATATAGATTTTTTCCTTGTAACCTGTCCATCTTCATTCAATTTATTCCTAAAAACCCATTTTCTGCTGATCACATTCTTATTATTTGGTCTTGGAACCAATTCTCAAGTGTCATTTTTCTCTATTTGATCCAATTCTTCATCCATGGCCTTATTCCAAAATTCATTCTTGCTAGCTTCTTTAAAACAGTTTGGTTCAATATAGATAAGAGTGCTAGATGTGTTTGTTCTGGTGAATGGATTCTTCTTCTAGTCTCAACTCATGCATCTTTGTTTCCGATAATCTGATATGAAGGATGATTCTTATGTACTCGTGTGCTAGGTGTCTTTGGAGACACTTGCTGAACTTTCTCTTTTGCTTCTGTCAGATTATATTCATCTTCCTCTTCTACTTCTTTTTCATCTTCTTCTTCCTTTTCGAAAGGTTGTTCCATTGATTCATTTTCTGCTTCCTTTGATTCTGGTCTGCATGTTTCATTAATTGTTACATCGATGCTTTCCACAACTTTGTTCAATCTCAGATTGTAACACTTGTATGATTTCGTTGTACTTGAGTAACCAACAAGTACTCCTTTGTCCACACGAGAGTCAAACTTTCTCATTCTTCCATCTTCTCTTTTGATGTAGCATTTTCTTCCAAAAACTCTAAAGTTCTTCACATTTTCTTGTTTTCTTTTCCATAGCTCGTAGGGAGTTTTGTCAATGTTGTTTATGAGAATTACCTTGTTTTGAATGTGAACTGTTGTATGCACTGCATGTGTCCAAAATATATCTCTCAATTTGGAATCCATTAGCATTGTTCGTTCCTTTTCCTGTACTGTCCTATTATTTCTTTAAACAACTCCATTCTGTTGAGGTGTCCTAGCAACGAAGAATTGTCTTTTTATTCCATGACTACTATAGTAGTACATAAATTTCTTTGAAGTGAACTCTCCTCCATTATCAGATCTCAAACATTTGATTTTTGAATCCATTTCATTTTCAACAATTTCTTTGTAGATCTTAAAGTTTTCAAAAGATTCTGACTTATTCTTGAGAAAGCAAACTGCAGTCATTCTTGTATAATCATCAACTAATAACATAAAGTATTTCTCACCTTTTAAACCATTTTTTGTAGTTGGTCCAACTAGATGAGTGTGCACAATTTCCAGTGGGCTTGTCATTGAATATTCCTTTGATTTGAACTTGGTCTTTGTTTTCTTTCCTTGTTGACAATGCTTGCATAGAGTGTTGGTTGGTTTCGTGATCTGGGGCATTTCTCTGACTGCTTCTCTTTTGCTAACTTTGACAAGGTTATCAAACTGTATGTGACCCATTCTTCTGTGCCATAACCAACTTTTATCTTCCTTTCCTGGACAACACTTTTCATTTCCAATTTCACTTAACACATATATGTTGCTTGAAGTTCTTGCAGCTGTAGCAATCAATTTTCCTGAACCTTATTTTCCTATCTCACACTTTTGTGAATAGAAAGTAACTTTATGACCTTGGTCACACATTTGACTCACACTTTTAAGATTATGTTTCATATCTTCTAGTAGTAGAACATTTTCTTCCTTTGTATTCTTGTTCCCAATTTTGACTGTGCCTTTTCCAATGATTTTAGCTGAATCATAATTTCTGAAAGAGACTGATCCATCTCTTTCCTTTTTTAATGTAATAAACCTATCTCTATCACATGTCACGTGTTTTGAATGACCACTGTCAACATACCAACCACGTTTCTTCTTCTTAGCTTGTAGAGAGAGTGTGCATTCTTCATTGCTATACTGATTCTTTTTTCTTATCCATGTCCTTTTCTGAGGTTCCTGTGTGTGGTTGTTGTTATTCTGTTGTGGTTCTCTAGGAGGGATTGTCATTCTACAATCTTTGGCCATGTGTCCATAGTTGTTACATTTGTTACATTCCACTTCATTGCTCAAAGATTCGAACCCATTGTAACTTCTTCTTTGTGTTTCACTAGGCCTTCTTGGATAACCCTTTTGTGTATGGCTTTCAAAGTTGTTTATGTTCTTGTTGTTAGCTCTGCAAGTCACATCTTCATGTCCAAAATTATTACATGCATAACATAAACCAAAAAATATGGTTTGATACCTGGGAGTTGAAGATCTTCTGAAAGGAGGTGCTCTTATGAATCCTTCTTCTTCTTGAGGCCTATTTGTCTGTTGTTGATTCTGAAATTTGAATCTTCTCGATGGAAAAGTGTCCCTGTAATCTTCCTTATATATCTTCCTATCCCCTTTGATTGTTTCTTCATAGCTTTTTGGATATGCTTCTTTCTCTATTGTTTTGGAGCTTGATACATTTTTTGTCTGATTGTATCTAAGTCCAGACTTGTCAAGATGAGATTTTTGACTGTTGATAATTTCATCCAAAACTTTTGAGCTATTCTGCATATTTTTCTTTTGAATATCATTTCTTAATGTGACAATCTATGCTTCCAAATTTCCAATGATCTTGTCTTTTTCTTCTAGTTGTTCTTTGAGTGCTTCTTCAATTCTTTTATCTTATTCTATTTGAACCTTCAAATTTGTGATCATTTGTTCTAGTTCTTGAGTGTCTTCTTTCTTGTCTAGTTCTTCTTGTAGTTTATTGTTTTTCTTATTTTCTCTTCTGATAACTTCTATGGCACACATCAATTCTTCTTGGTATTCAACTTCCACCTCTGCAGTTTCTTCTTCGAATTCTGCATATTATTTTTTAGCTTCTTCATATTCTTCTTCAGAGTTTTCTTTATCAGAGTCTTCTACTTCCATGAATAGAACTCTTCATGTCTCACTGTCACTAACTTCATCTTCATCTGATGATGATATGTCTTCTTTGGTTTATAAGATTTTCTTGAAAACTTTCTTTGTAGTTATTTTGCCTTTATATGTTTGATTTCCTTTTGAGTAACCTTCATCATTTCTCTTTTTCTTATGAGGACATTTGTTAGAAAAATGACCAATACCATCACAATTAAAAAAAATTAAAGGAAGCTTACCTCAATACCTACCGTCGGTTCCCTTGTTCATCCTTTTGATGAAGTTGGCCACTTCTTCATCATATTCCAAGATGTCACTGTTGCTACTATGTTCTTTTTTCTTTTCCTTTTTCTTTGATCTTTTGGATGCTTTGAAAGTTGCTTCTTTCACATCTAGATTTTCTTTTTCAGGTCTGATTTCATATGCTATGAAGATTCCATGCAATTCTTCCATGCTTATTGATTTCAGATATGATATTTCTTCTAGTGCTGATATCTTAGGGTCAAATCTCATAGGAAGAGATCTTAGTTCCTTTTGAACAATTACAGATTCTTCGATTTCTTCTCCCAATCCTATGATTGCATTCACTATTTCATCGACTCGTAAGAAGTAGGCTGGAATATTGTCATCTTCCTTCGTCTTTTGTTGTTCGAACTGACCTCTGTAAGTTTGAAGCTTTTCTTCTTTGACTTTTGAATCTCCTTCATAAATATTTCGAAGCTTGTCCCAAATCTCTTTAGCGGATTTACAGTGTGCACCTTTGGTGAATATCGTTTCACTGAGACCATTCAGAAGTGCATTTGTGGCTTTGGAATTATTCTGATTGAGTTTCACTTATTTTTCATTTGTTGGTGGAACTGGTGATGTTATGTATCCATCTACAATTGATTGCCAAATTTCAAATCCCCATGCCTGTATCTATGTCTTCATCATTATGCTCCAAAAAAAATACTTTTGTTCATCAAACTGTGGTATTCCATATTTATACAAGTTGTTTCTTTCCATGATTTACCTTTCAATGGTTAAACTGATTTCTGAAGGAACCTGCTCTGATACCAATTGTTGGATTACTGAGAGGGGGGGTGAATCAATAATATAGCAATTATAATCCTTTTTAAACCAAATAATCCAAGTGTTATATCAATGTAGAATTATCATCCAATAAAGAGAAATGAACAAATGAACAATCATACACATACACAGTACAAAAATGTTTTACATGGAAACCCGAAGCGAGAGAAAACCACATAATGCTTTTTCTTATATGTCTTGAAGAATTACATTCATTGGAAGCACCAACTTCCTGTGTTTTCCAGCTGCAACTAGAAGGAGGCTCTAACCCCCTAGTTTCTCAGGCTACAACCCGAGGGAAGCTCTAACTCCCTAATTTTATGGCTACAACCATAAGGAGGATACAACCCCCTATGTTCTCTGGCTACAACCATAAGGAGGATACAACCCCCTATGTTCTCTGGCTACAACCGAAAGGTGGCTACAACCACATGTCCTTGCCTCGTCCAACCACTCTGAAGTAGAAGTAGAATGATGGAACCACTGCCGCACTGTCACTGTGAGATATATTGTTGTAAAAATGTACTAATAAACCTGAACCATGCAATAACCATGCATCAACCTGTACCTCAACCTGTAATTAACATGTACCATAAACAAGTCCATCAACCATGCACCAACCTGTACCAAACAACCTGTAATCAAATTATACCATAAACAAGTGCAACCAACCATGTACCAAGTATGTACCAATCATGTGTCAACTACGCATCAACTATGACTCATCAATATGTAAAAAACATCATCAACTATACACCTCATGTATGTGCCAACTCATCAACTACTTGTCTCAACCATGTACACAACATATACCTTAACCAAAATCCCTCATAAATTTCATCATCCAAATATGATTTGTAACTCTGTAATAGACCTGGTGTATATGATCACATACTTGCAAAATTTCCTTAACTTTAACAACAAGAGACTAGCATTTTCATCAAACTTTTCTTTAGTCTCTTATGACTAGTTTTGGATTAGTCAACAACCCTAACTTGAAATAATCGTAACTTTGTACTTGTAATAAATAAAGATATAAAACTGATACAAAAGGTTCTTCAGTGTGTTTTATTCAATTACTCTAGGTGTCACTACTTGGAACCTCTCATAAAAGGAGTTATAGAGAAAATGACATATTGTAATGAACCTCAAATTCCCCATAAAAAATAAAAATGATGACATAATTCAATTTCGTTTAAGCTTAGAATTTAAGAGAAGGTAAGATTCATTTATGTCCATAATGTCATTACTATGCCAGTCTAGTTTACTTTGAACAAAAAATCTTATGAGGGTACATTCTTTCCATAATTCTATCACTTCCCTTGACTCTCAAACTACTCCAACATACGTATGTATAAAGGAAATGTCTAAACTCAGGTCGAAGGAACCTTTGATGTTCAGAGAGATGAAGCTCATAAGGGATAACACCTTTGAATTATTTAGAGGGATGCAGAGATCAAAGTCGTCTCGCAGAGGTCGAGTTCAGGTGGAGAACACTAAGTCGTTTTGGCCAGAGATCCTTGAGTGGAGTGAACGAACGGTGAGATTTCTTCGTGGGAAAGTACCGAAATCCAGCGGACCGTTGGATCTTGTAGATCTGTGTGAGGGTTAAGACTAATCTTCCTTTAGTTCTCAGAATCTCAAGAGGAGTAGTGACCATTGGATGAGAAGTAATAGGAGCCATTGATCTCATCATTTCGGAGTTCGACGTTTGGGGCAGCAAGGGATTTTGGAGTCGATGTATCGCGAAATTCTGGTTCACGAAATCCCAAAAGAATCGAGATTGTTGATTTCAAGCGAAAAGGCCAAAAATTGTTAAGCCCCTTTTCAGCATTTCGGGTCCCGGGAGTTTGAAGGGCCCAGAAATATTGTAGCCGGAAATCGCGAAATCTTGAATCGCGAAACCCCAAAACCCCGAAGTACTATATGTACAGGCTTCTTCCAATTCAATTATTCAAGGATAGATCTGCTAGAACTTTAATTACAGAAGTAAACATATGCCTATAAATAGATCAGTACCTTTCAAGCTCATCTATACATATAAAACTCTACCTAGAATTTGGATTTCAGATCTAAAAATGCTCCTGTAGGTGGATCTTGTTCTTTCAAGTTCATATGTAGATAGTTTTATGTAGCATTTGGTTTAAGAAGGATCCATTCCCAAAATTTAGACTTTGAACATAAACTTCTTACAACGATTCGATGTCATCTATGGAAATTATTTCAACTGAGCACACTTAGACGCATAAAATCAGATACACGAATCATTCAAACAAAGACTGAGCATATTTTAAAAGAAGGTAAAATACCAATTTTCTATTTCGACATTCAGGATTTTCTTATTACATATGCGTGGAGTTGCTTTGCTTTACTAAATCCCGAAATCCCGAACCCCGAAACCCCAAAATGTTGGGACCACAGTCCTTTCACATTTTGTGATTTGGCACTTCTTGTTTCATTTAGTTTATGTATTAGGTGTTCAAAAACCCTGAAATCCTGAAATGCGGGGCCCGCAATCCTTTCGCATTTCGGGATTCAACAATTCTTATTTTTTTGTGTTCGACATTTGTAATCGTCGAAACCCGATTGACTTCAGTTTTTTTCACACCTCTTTATTGTTTAAGGTTTAAACAATTAAACAAAATTTTTCGGTAAAGGTTCTGATTAAAAGTCCCCGAATCCTTATGCTTATGGAGCTCTCCATCCTTTCATTTCCATGAAGTTCAACTATGACTAGTTAGACTATTCTTTTCATTATTTCATTTCCAAAAAATGCATTTATGATTAATTAGACTTTTTGTCTCCCATTATGTTTCACCCCTGTTGAATATACTTATATCAGGCATTTAAATGAGTCATATAATTTGTATGGTTATTATCTAAATATATACTTATATATATCCGCACACATAACTAATACCTATTGTGTAGTCGTTCCAACAATGATTTTAATTCTATAGAACAAATCGCCCAGAATTAAGAGATAATCCACACGGAGATGCCTGTACACATAGGTATGTAAAATTTTTAAACCCCATAATTACTTCCAAGATAGCGTCTGCACAAATCTTATATCAAAAAGATAAAATAACCGGATATACATATGATACATTGATCTGGTGATGATCTCTAGTATAATATAATCAAATAGTATTCTATTTAACATAGCTATGCTTTCTAATAAATTACCAAATCTCAATTTCCTTTCGGTAAAGACACTAAAATAGTTTTTCCTCGATAGCTAACAATTCAAACTCTAGGGTTTACCCTACATTTCATTTCATTCCTTTAGAATTATATAAAACACCATTCATTCTTAAGCAATTTCAATTCGATCAGTCAATAATTCATCATGACATGCAAACAAAGAAGGAAAGGTTTACATATATGGAATAGTTCGCGGAAAGACAAAGGGAATATCCAGGTTCCTTCCAACCATAGAATAGGGAAGCCAAAGTCACTTGCCCAATTCACCCCCTAGCCTGACCATGAATCCATGAGGGCGAACTTGGAAACTCCTCCTCAACACTGTTCTTCAATTCCAACAGTTATCCTCTTGCCTCACACTTACTCAACAATGCTCATAAAAGCAAGGGAAATCCATTTAAATGGGGTCCTCTTGCCTCACACTCAATCCGTAGTGTTCATAACAGCAAGGAGAGCTCAAAATATTTCCATCATACTTGGCAGCATCCTGCCTCCTCACATATTATGCTATATATCAATTTTTCCCAGGTCTTTTCCCTCCCTTGTGGGGGATTTTCAAAGATTTCTAAACCCCTGATTTTCAGGGGATGCCCATGGTCAAATATTTGATTTTCCACTTGTAATCATCATCCCAGAGGTAGTTCCAACTTGTTTCCCCCTCATGGAGTCATGGTCAGCTGATTTTAACATGGCTGTTCCATTTGTCCTCCTGCAATTAATAAAAATCTTTTGTTTTTATACAAGTGTTATAGTCAAATAGTTAGCTGAGTCCCAATCAAAACTCTTCCCAACAATCATAATAATTATTACAAATATCCAATTCGAAATTCAAAATTTCCATAAATGGCAAAATTTTTTCCAAATTCGAATTTACTAAAAACAGAATTAAATTTCCAGCAAATTTAACTTTCAAAAATATTTTATTTTTGGGGATATCACATCCTTTCCCCCTTCAGTAAAACACTATCCTCAGTGGTCGTTCCTTTTGTGGAACAATATTGGATGATATTTCCACAAATCTCCCTCCAACTCCCAAGTGGCCTCCTCAGGACTAAAGTGCTTCCATTGCACCTTTACCTGAGCGGTGGCTTTGTTTCGAACTGTTATTTCTCTCTGGTCCAGAATGTGTAGAGGTTCCACCTAGAACTCGCCCTCTGGTTCCACCTGCACCAAGTCCCAATCAATCCTATGAGTAGGGTCATGAATGTACTTTTTCAACAAGGAAACATGAAATACATTATGAATTCTTAGATTAGCTGGAAGTGCAAGTTG
>SNQJ01S0001196.1:290304-338444 GCA_010110895.2 Picea sitchensis
GTCCAGAATGTGTAGAGGTTCCACCTGGAACTCGCCCTCTGGTTCCACCTGCACCAAGTCCCAATCAATCCTATGAGTAGGGTCATGAATATACTTTTTCAACAAGGAAACATGAAATACATTATGAATTCTTAGATTAGCTGGAAGTGCAAGTTGATATGCTACGGGTCCAATTCAAGCTAGTATCTCGAAGGGTGCACAAAACCTGGGTGCCAGCTTGTCATAGTTACCTAACTTCAATGAGATTTTTCGGGCTTTGAACTTCAAATAAACATGGTCTCCTACCTGAAATTCCAAGTGTCTTCTTTTCTGATCTGCATAGCTCTTCTGTCTATCCTGTGCTTCTTTCAAGTTCTGTTGTGCCTTCCTTACTATGTTCTCCATTTCTTGGAGCATATCTGGTCCAACCATGAGTCGGTCAGCCGAGTTATCCCAACTAATTGGAGTTGTACACCTTTTTCCATACAATATTTCGAAAGGGCTCAACTTAGCCGAAGTTTGGTACCCATTGTTATATGCAAATTCTACCAGGTGTAGGTAGTCTTCCCACTTGTTCGGTTTTGTTCTTACATACATGCAGAGCATATCCTCTATGATTTGAATTGTCCTTTCTGTCTGTTCATCCGTTTGGGGATGATATCTCATTCTGAAATTCAAATTAGTATTTAGCCCTGCAAACAATTCCTTCCAAAAAGCGGATGTGAATTTTACGTCTCTATCTGAAATCACCATTTTAGGAATACCATGTAGTCTAAAAATTTCTTTCATGAATATTTAGGCAATGTTTATAGCTTTAAAAGTAGACTTTACAGGAATAAAGTGTGAAGACTTACTGAGTTTATCAATTACAACCATGATAGAATAATTCTATTTTTGAGTTTTAGGCAAACCTGTTATAAAGTCTAGTGATATGGTCTCCCATTTCCATTCTGGTATTGGTAATGGTTGTAATAGGCCGGCTGGATGTTGGTGTTCGGTCTTAACCTGTTGACAATCCTGGCACCTAGCCAAGTATTCTGTTGTTTTGCATATCATATTAGGCCAGTAAAATAGTTTTCTAAGTGTTGTTATTGTTTTTTGGTTACATGAATGACCAAAATACCGTTTCTTATGCACTTCATCCAAAATTGTTATTTTTAACTCTGTTGTATCTGGAATGTAAAGTCTGTTTTTAAATCGTAATAATCCCTTCTTGTCGATACTTAGATTTGGTGTATCTGAGACTCCGGTACTGTTTTATAATTATGTCATCATCTTAGTGTAATTTATGTTGCTAATACCGACCATCCTTACCTTTTGTTCCAGATTACTTTCTGTCCTACTAATATTTACCTCAAACAACCCATGGATTCTTCTTCTTAAAGTGTCTGCTACTTTATTTTTTTTTCCCTTGATATGTCTGACTTTGAAGTCGAATTCGCTCAAGAAGGATAACCATCTATATTGCCAAGCATTGAGCTTTGGTTGACTAAACAGATGTTTCACACCGCTATTATTCGTAAATAGTATAAATTTCCTTTCCATTATGTAGTGTCACCACATTTTTAATGCATGTATTTCTGCTGCCAATTCTAAGTCGCGAGTGACATAATTTCGCTCATGTTCCTTTAATTTTCGAGACTCATAACAAATAACCTGTCCTTCCTGAGTTAGGACACCACCTAGTCCCTCTTAACTTGCATCAACACATACTGTGAAGTATTTATCTGGGTCTGCTACCTTCAAAATGGGCGCCAATGTCAATAATTCTTTTAGCTTGTTAAAACTGTTGTGACACTTTTGCATCCAGTTAAACTTGGTCCCTTTCTTTTGTAATGATGTGATAGGGTAAGCTATCTTGGAAAATCCTTCTATAAACCTATGGTAATATCCGGTGATTCCCATGAATGACTGGATATCTACTACATCCTTAGGTACTGGCCATTCCATAATGGATTTTGTCTTCTCTGGGTCTACGACAATGCCTTTTGCTGAAATTACATGTCCTAGATATTTTATTTCTTTTTGATAAAAGTCACACTTGTCAAATTTGGCGTACAGTTTGTGTATTCTCAATGTTTGCAGCACTATCCTTAAGTGTTCATCATGTTCTTCCTCCATTTTTGAATAGACCAGAATATCGTACATAAATACTACCACTAATTTGTCTAAGTATTGACTAAAAATACTGTTCATCAGGCACATAAACGTGGTTGGCGCATTAGTGAATCCAAAAGGTATGACTATGAATTCTTAGTGTCCATATCTTGTCCGAAAATATTTTTTGTTTATGTCCTCATCTTTTATCCTAATTTGATGATAATTGGATCGTAAATCCAACTTTGAAAAGATCTTGGCCCCACCCACTTGATCAAACAGATCATTTATCGTTGGTAAGGGGTATTTATTCTTAATAGTCATTTTGTTCAGTTGTCTGTAATCGATACATAGTCTTAGAGTACCATCTTTCTTTTTCACAAAGAGGACTGGTGCTTCCCATGGCGAGACACTCAGTCTGATGTACTCTTTGTCCAACAATTCCTGTAATTGTATTTTTAATTCTGTCATTTCTGGTAGACTCATTCGGTAGGGCGCTTTTGAGATAGGGGTTGATCCGGGTAGTAAGTCTATGGAAAAATCTATTTCCCTTCTAGGAGGTAATTCTGGTATCTCATCCACAAACATGTCTCTGAATTCACGTAGGACATCAAAGTTTTCTAACTTGGGATTATCTTCTTTTTCTAATAGATTCATCACTTGGATGGCGTAAACTTGACATCCCTTTCTAATACATTTCTTGAGTTGCATCGCTGAAACTCGTCTGACTGATACAGGTTTTGGTATGCCTTCGGTTGTTCTAACAATGCCAAAATTATCTGTATAGCTAAGTATCTTTGTATAACAGTCTAGTACTGCTTTGTGTTGTTCCAACCAATCCATCCTGATAATCATATCATAAGATCCTAGTGGTAGGATGTTCAGATTGGTCCTTACCCTTTGACCATCTAAGCTGAACTCAAAATCAGAAATAAAGTCAACTAACTTTCTTTTAGTACATGTTGCTAGTTGTACAAGCCATGATGTTGTGTGCTTCAGTTTCTTAAGTTTATTCGACTCTACTACATCAGGAGTAATATAACTTAACATACCTCTAGGGTCAATTAAAATAGAAATTCGAGTGTCATTGATTTTACCTTCGATTTCCACCATCAAGGATTGGTGGTCATCTTGTCGACCATCTATGGTTGCATTTATCCGATGCAGACTTCTGCCCACGTCTCCCACTGTCGAGGCTTCCTGCAAATTGTGAACCATAGTTCTGTTAGTTTCAATTAAACCTGGACAATTCCTCCTTAGATGAGGCTCTCCACACTCCCAACACTTTAGAGTAGATGAGGTACTCGCGGAACACCCCATTCATCAAACTCATGAATACCCATGGGGAGTTTGTCAGTCCAAAAGGTAAAACAGTAAACTCGTAATGTTGAAATCTCGTCTTAAAAGCGGTCTTAGGGACGTCATCCTCCTTGATCCGTAACTGGTGATACCCTGATCACAAATCAATCTTGGAGAACACCGTCACACCCTTCATTTGATCGAACAGATCATCAATTCTCGATAAGGGATACTGATTCTTGACCGTAGCCTTGTTCAGTTGACGGTAGTCAATGCAAAGCCTCCACGATCCGTCCTTCTTTCGAATGAAAATAACCGGTGCACCCCACGGTGACACACTAGGATGTATCAATCCCAGGTCCAACAACTCCTTCAGTTGCATTTTTAGCTCTTGCAACTCCGGGGTCGACATCCGATAAGGCGTTCTCGCTATTGGTTCAGTCCCCGGTTTCAGGTCTATGGTAAAATCCAATTCTCTTTCCGGCAGCATCCTAGGTAACTCCTCTGGAAACACGTCCACAAACTCCTTCACCACCGGAAGGTGTTCTAGACCTTCTGCTACTCCCTTTTCGTTTAGCGCAAGGATCGCATAAAGATTTCACCCCTTGCACATACTCTTCCGTAACTGTAAGGAAGATACGAACCTCAGGGATACTCCCTGGTTCCGTCCTACAATCACCCATCTCTGTCCTTCATCATCGATCAAGCTCAACTGTTTCGTCTTGCAGTTGAGTATCGCCTCATGCGATTCCAACCAATCCATACCAATCACGACGTCATAAGACCCTAAGATCGTGATATACAAGTTGACCTTACTGACAAACTCTCCTAGGTCAAGGGCACAACCCGTGACCTTTCCTCCAACCTTCTGTTTGCCTCCAGAAGCCATCTCTACGAAGCTAAACTCCTCCTGTTCGACTGCCTTTACCTTAATCCTTTTTAGCGCTGCACCAGAAATGAAACTCTTGGTAGCTCCTGGGTCTATCAAAATACTAAGGGTCTGGTCAGTGACAGTACCTGTCGTCTTTAGCACAGTCGACTAGTGCTCTACCTGGTGGTTATTCACCGCTGCACGAATCCGATGGGCCTTGCCCATATCTCCCACTGTAGTGGGTCCGGCTGATCCGGACGCTCTGGTACTCTCCATAGGACAGTCGCATTGGTAGTGTGGCTCCCCACACGTCCAACACCCCTTATTTGGCCTAGTAGTCCTGGTACCCGAAGTAGAAGGTGACGGTCCACTAGCCTGGAAACCTGGTTTGTTTTGCTGAACATGCCTAAACTGCTGCTGCTGCGGGCGATGCTACTGCTGCTGCTGTGGTCCTCGATAGGGTGTCCGCTGTTGAGGCGGTGGTCGTCGAGGTGTAGTGAACGTGGATCCCCTCTGGAAGCCATGATACCCCGATGTATGTCTCCCTGGTGTCTGCTGCTGTGACGTACCAGATGAACCCTGCCCTACAGGTCTCGCTGGAGTCCTGGTATGACCCCTGTTGATAAGCTCCTCCTCTACTATGAGGGCCTTTTGGATGGCGTCGTGCAAGGTTTGAGGCATCAGAACCCTAACCCTTGCATGCAGGCTGCCGTGAAGGCAAAACACAAACCTGTTGACCTTGAGCTTCTCAGTGTTCAGGTGCGGAGCATACCAGAGAAGCTCCATAAACCGTGCCTCATACTCGGGCACCGTACAACCTCCCTGTCGTAATGCATTGAACTCGTTGAGTTGACGCTCAATGAATTCTTCAGAGAGATACCTCTCTTGAAACCGTTCCTCGAACAGTTCCCACGACATGTCTTCAACGACAATGTTCAGCTATGGTAGGAGCATCTTCCACCATAAAAGAGAACTCCCCTTCAGTTGAAAGACCGCCATGCGGACCTTCATGTTGGAGGTATAATCGCGAAGTGCGAAGCACATCTCCATATTCTCCAACCATGCCTCGGCGGCTGTGCCGTCCAGGGCACCAAAGAACTCAGGAAATTTTACCTTCTCGAGTTCACGGTGAATGCTACCTGTAACGGCCGGTGCGCGCGGCGGAACCTCAGTAGGTGTCGGTGCCCTGGCCTCATTTCTGTCCAATCGGCTGATCAGAGCCTCGGACATGCACTGAAAGGATCTCATCATCCCAATCACATATCCAACCGCTATCTGCTCCTGTCTGAGAACCTGCTCACCTCCCTGAGGGTTGGACCCCTTAGGCGTGGATGCTACTGGAGGCGTCACGCCTCCTCCCCTAGCACCCTGCCATCTGCCTCCGCGACGTCCTCTAACCATGATTACCTGTACGCACACAATCAACTCGATCAACAACAATATAATCAAATCTAATCATGTCAACGAAAGACGTAGCGATCCCAAGTCGTGGGTCAAACCTCGCTCTGATACCATATGTAACTACCTCCTCGTTACGACAACAACTCTGAGAACAGGTAAATTTTTTTTTTTTGTTTAAAGTGTGTGCACGCGTGAAGAAGTAACAACACACTTGACTCTACGTTTCCACTCGACAACCAACACAACGCAACCACGATGTTCAGCACAAGAAGACTGAAGGCACACGACGAGTAACTGCAACAATATATAACCATAGGCATAAGGCGCACGACAAAAACATTAAGACATACTGGGGGTGCACAATAAGAACACAGAGGGGAGAATCTAGGGTGTTATGGTTACTATTTCCGCACAGGAAAGCAGGGCGTTTAGTCTTGTGTCTTCTCGGAAGAAGATTAGACAGGCTCCTGGCCGACTGCTCAGGCAGAAACTAGTAACCCAACCTAGAACAAGATGCAAGCAAGACGAACACAACAAGACGACTCTGACATATCACCGTCACAACAAGCAACCACGCCCCTAGACATAAGGCGTGCAACTAGAAGCTGTAGGTAGAAAACGACACCAGGTGTTAAGTACAGTACAGTCACAAATGGAAGAATCCAATAGTAGAGTTTACTATTTCTGCACAGAAAAGTAGGGCTTTTAGTCTTATGTCTTCTCGAAAGAAGATTAGACAGGCTCCTGGCCGACTGCTCAGGCAGAAACTAATAAATCCTTTAGGGAGTCGCAGTAGTGGAAACTGTGCCTTTAAACAACTCGAGACTACTGATACGGCTCAGTGTGTGTCGCAAGAGTGGAACTGTGCCTTTAAACAACCCGAGACTCTTGATACGACACTGGATTCTTTACACCGAAGTATCACACACAAGACATAAATGCTAAGGTTACCTGGGGAGTCTACCTCCCACCTGACCAACAGTCCCGACACACGGAAGGTTTATCAACCAAGCCCAACCTTATCTGCAAGGAACAACACCATCAATACAGTCTCCGAAATTCTGTTGCACTTAACTCAAGGTTACTACACCGTAATGTTTATTAATAATGATGAAAGTTACAAACACTGCCCAGAAATATTAAACACCTTCCATTTATCTCACGTATCCCGACCATCCTTTTAAAATTACAATACCTCTTATGTTACGACCACCAAATTATAATGACCTTCCAAGATAAAACATTCAATTAAACAGGAGGATCTCTCAATGCGATGTCATCAATGATCATAAGGTTCAATAATAATGCAGTAAAAATAACACCACGATTATAGGTAACATCAATTTGAAAATAACAATTTACATCATAATTTAAAATTGGCAATCTATAAAATACTAAAATTCAACACGACAATACTTAGAAAGGGCAATATTTGGAAAATACCAACTATCAATATGAATGATGACAATAATTAAAGATAACAATTAAGTAAAGAGGTCATTATCTAGAAATAACATCATAAGTATAGGAACATCAATTTGAAAATACCATTATGCATCCCAATTAAAGATGGTAGTCTATAAAATATTAAAATTTAAAATGACAATAATCAAAGGGAAATATTTGGAAATGACAACCTATTAATATTAATATTGACAATAATTAAGATAACCATTAATTAAAGATGTCAATATATAGACATAAAATCTTAATTCTAGGTAACATCAATTTGGAAATACAATATAACCTCACCTTTAAAAATGGAAAAAATACCCATATTTAAAATGACACTTTTTAAGAAGGACAATATTCGAAAATGACAAAAACAACAATGTTAGAAATGACGATAAAAATAACAATAAATAAAAAGTCAAAACAGGGAAAGGCTTCTCATTACAAATATTGGTAATAAAATATTCAATGTTTTACCAAGATAAACTAAAATCAAGGAAACCTTTTTAAATCAGAATGTGAGGAAATTCAAGCTTCTTAAGTTGAACACAACAAGGGGATTAATTTACAATTACGCCAACTGACCAAATTGGAAATAAGAAGGTAAGCCTGACCAGGTTATAATCGTTGTCCAAAGGGTGTTCTAAATCGGCCCTTACCGGAAATTCGTGAAGCATCTAGCTGCCCGTTAATCACTTAGGGAGTAACTACGTGGAGTAAAATCTAAATGCTGTCCACACCCTAAATCCCTGAGCGCTAAGATCTTGGCAAACAACTGTCAACCCACGATCTCATCGTTGTCATGCCAGAAGTAAACTATCATTGACATCCACCCAAATAAAATCGCCCAGGCAACATGCAAGGTAAAAAAAAATTCGCCCTTCAGAAAGGAAAAGAAGCATGCCAAATGAAGTAGGGAACAGAGAATAAAAACACACACTACGAAATAAAATATAGACATTCAAAAAGGGCCCTTGGTGCGGACAAAACACCGGCATGAATCGCAGAAGAAGCATAACTGCAAGGTCATAGTGAAGGCAATCTCGCCAGAGAAGAGGCTCCCTAGGAAGGCGTAGAGGTATTAGGCATACGCTGATAACCATTTACCCAAGGTAACCGGTAACCATGAATTTGATACCCAACACAGACTGCGCATGCATTAGCACGCCCTTAAGTGCGCGACTGAAGGTATTGGCATTGCAATTCAAGGCCGAGCATGAGCCTGGCTAGATCGGAGAAAGTCATTTGCCAAATAACCCCTGGACAACTCAATCATCGCATCCAGCCTTATCGCTGAGTAAAGCCGGGTGTGAGGAGGTGTGACTGACACCGTCCAGTATGTCATTGTTGGATGCCAGAATACAAAACATGACTGTCATTAATAAAAAAACAATTTGCCAACGGGCCCCAAATCCACAAAAAAAAATCTCAGCACAACAAAGCAAGGAGTGTCATTCACCGCAAATAATTATAAAATGGAGGGCAAGAGAATCCGAAAACCAGAACAATCTCAACACAGCAATGGCAAGAGTAATTTGAAATCCAGCACAGAAATCATCGTAGTCAAATTATAATCGAAAACTGGGACTGCTTTTGCGAGCCAAAAATTAACTTTGCATGTCAATGTACCTAACACACTTACCAGGGATGCCAATGCTATCACAGGTTTCTCCTTTTAACTATTTATGTTTTTGCAATATAACCATAACAGAGATTATTAATGACTGTACATCTATACATCCTTAATTTAAAGGCTAAAATGCAACGCCCAGGAAAGGACAGCACAAGAGTAACGCAACAACTTAAGGATCTCAGCCAAGGACTAGTAGAACCCAACTAGAATGCTGACCACTAGGAACTTAGGAATTTCATTGAAGGGCAGAAGCTTAAGACAAATTCATCCATTAAATAATCATACAGATCCCAACATAAATACAAACGCTTTATACTCTACAAAATAAACAAGCGTACCTTTGCCTTGTCAACCGCCTCGGTTGTTGTCCGTGCCTCAATTGATGTCCCGCGCTCCTTGCCGCTCCCGCTGGCCGACCGTAGCGACCTCACCGGTACCTCCCAGCCAATTTCTAGGGGTACTCTGCTTCCCCCTTAGCCCCCTGAGCCGCAAAGGGGCCACACAAGATCTAGAGATAAGACTAGCTTCTCAGCTCACCTCCAAGGCGGAGCTACCACTCCAATACAGCTTTAGAAATTCCCAACTCCTCACAAGAAAACAATCAAGCCAAAATCTGGCAGCGTAACGTTACGCTCACCGTTCATCCCCTTCTTTTATAGAATTTGAGACCCACCTACTTTCCCTAAATCATTATTAATTTAATTTTTAATGACAATCCTCTAAAAATTCTCTGTCGTCCACGTGTCACTCATCCCCCATGTTTCTCTAAATTTATTTTCTTTAATTTAAATAAAATACTCATTTCCATCACCTCTCCTATAGTCCCTCCTAGAATTTCTCCTAGGGTTCCTAGATCCCCTCTCATCTTTTAATAACTTTCCTAAAATGAAGGTGTTGATTTTTTGTAACTCCTTAATTGTTGATTCCTTTTTGCTTTTTACCCTATGTTCCTTACTTTCCTTTATTAAGTTTTCTTTATTACAAGTTTCCTTATTTCTATTAATTGTTCCTTTCCTTTATTTATTTTATTTTATTTTATTTTATTTTATATCCTTTTTTTTTCTAAAACCCAAAAAGATAAATGCACTCATTAAACCTTTCATTGTATTTCTAAAATCCTAACTTTTATACCCGCACACTTTAATAATTTTAATTCTTCTTTATAATTTAAAAGCCATGGGTTTCACTTAATTTATCTCCCTCATTACTTTACCCCCTTTAATTTTAAGAAGACTTTAACGAACACTTAGGAGGGTTTTAGTTTAAGTCCTTAAGTTTTTTTTTTTTTTTNAATCAAAATTTTGTCTTAGGGATGTTTTAAATTTAGGTTTAGATTCGAACTGGGTGACAATCAATTAGGGGAGTCGATTTGAGAATTTCTGAGGGCGTTAAGGTCTCAGGGTCATCTAGGCTTGTCTCATCATCACCATCAATGCGACGTGCCCTTCAGGACGCACTACGTGCTCCAAGGGTGCCACTCGCCTCGTTTTCTTTTGTTGCGCGATGTGCCCTTCAGGATGCACCACGTGCTCCAAGGGTGCCACTCGCCAACTCGTGTTTTTTTTGCACGACGTGCCCTTCAGGATGCACCACGTGCTCCAAGGGTGCCACTCACCGACTTGACTGTTTGGTAGACATCTATAACCCCTCGAGTCAACACTCCGCCAGGTGAACTTGTGGGAGACTAAGGGCTCTAAGGAATAAGACCCCTGCCTTATTGCGCGCCCTTTAGAATCATCGTGAGTGACTGTCGCAGTCTGCCCTCACGACATCGTGGATCCTCTCGAACTAGGCAATCGTTAACCTATAGTTCGAGCCACGGTGGGAGTGCTAGTAGGCTGTGGCAGGGCTGTTGTCCACACCTCTCCCTCAACCTCTCTGGAACTCGTGTGTGGCCCCTTTACTCCATATGTGAGTCTGGTCGGCAAGCTATCGTCAGCTTGCATCATCAACCATCATGTCAGAACATGTCAACAACATATCATCAATCAATAAATATCATGGTAAATAAAACAACTCAAATAACACACTCCTTGACTCAATCTGGAGTCCAAGGGTTCCGTCGATGCCTCTGCATCCTCTAGGTCAAAAACCCTGCACACTCAAATAAACTGAGTCAATAGCACCTTTCTACATCAAGTAGTAAAACATCATATCGTCTATCAGAATGCACCATAATCAAGCATAAATGTATTACTATCAGAAACGTCCAGATCACTTGCGAGCAAGTGTTCTCAAAGAATAAGTTTTGTAAGTGCGCCAGAGCGGGATGTTACACTCGTGGGAGTTGTCCCCAAACTTATTCATTTTCAGGTTTACCAATTTACCGCTACCTTGTGTATTCGGATGATTGGAGTGAAAATTTTTCTTTGGGAAACCTTTTGCTGCATTCTGATAAGGAGTTCGCTGGTATCCCTTCTTCCGTTGGTTCATTCGATCTTGCTTCTTATCCTTCCAAGTCTTGGGAAACTCTACCCGTTGTTTATACTGGTCATAACACATTCGTTCTTTCCTGAATACCTCACTCAAGGATTTGGGGATGTCAAACTCAATTTTGTCCTGCTAGGCCTGTGGTAAACAACTTAAGAATCACTCGATTTTTACCTTATTCTCCTGGATGTATGGTACGAACCTTAGTAGTTTCATAAATTTATTTATAAGGTCCTCCATTGCCATCTGTCCGAGTCCTAACTCGTAAAATTCTTTCATCTTCCTTTCATAATAGATTTCATAAAGGTAGTGTTTCTTGAAATACTTATTAAAGTCGGACCATTCCAACTGTTTCTCCTTTAGGCCCTTGGCCAACTTCAGGTCCTGTCACCAAATGCTGGCCTTCCCCTTCAGATTGTAGATGGCCATTCTGACCTTCATGTTGCTGGAATAATTGTAGATCTGGAAGTATTCTTTTATGTCCAACAACCATGCCTCAACTTCTTCTCCTGTCCTGGATTCTCCATCAAAGGTAGCTGGTTTAATCTTTTTAAATTCTCCTTCAAGGTGGTCTACTTGTTTTCTTTTTCTGTCTGGTATAGTTTTGTCCTTGGCTGAAGGTGTCCCTTCCGACGAACTGTCTCCTTTTTTTGTTTCCGCACCAGAATTCTTGGAGACCCTTTTGCTGACCTCCTCATCATGGTTATCATCTTTTGGGATTTTTTTGGTTACCTTACTATGCAACAGGACTTCATTTATCTCTTTTTGTTCATGTTGTGCTTTCTTCAATTTTTCATTGTCGGCCTTGAAAACCTGCAGCTCCACAATAAGATTCCTCATTGTGTCCAACACCTCCATGGGTGAGCTTCCATCATTGTTCTGTCTTGGATCTCCAGGAGGTCCTTGCTGTAGATTCCCTTCCGTCCTGATTTATGCACCTTCTTGGGCTACCATAATCAACACAAAACATAAAGACTTTCTGTTTGTAACCACAAGATTTATTAGTTTTTTCATAAATCTAAATATATACTAAGCGATTAATGTGGCCTTGTTCAGGCCCAGTGTTGTAACCTTTGCTCTGATACCATATGTAATGAACCTCAAATTCACCATAATTTTTTTTTTTTTATGACATAATTCAATTTCATTTAAGCTTAGAATTTAAGAGAAGGTAAGATTCATTTATGTCCATAATGTCATTACTACGCCATTCTAGTTTACTTTGAACAGAAAATCTTATGAGGGTACATTCTTTCCATAATTCTATCACTTCCCTTGACTCTCAAACTATTCCAACATACTTATGTATAAAGGCAATGTCTAAACTCAGGTCGAAGGAACCTTTGATGTTCAGAGAGATGAAGGTCAGAACGGATAACACCTTTGAAGTATTCAGAGGGAGGCAAAGATCTAAGTCGTCTCGCAGAGGTCGAGTTCAAGTGGAGAACGCTAAGTCATTTTGGCTAGAGATCCTTAAGCAGAGTGAACGAATGGTGAGATTTCTTCATGGGAAAGTATCAAAATCTCGGGGACCACTGGATCTCATAGATCGGTGGGAGGGTTAAGACTGATCATCTTTTAGCGCTCAGAAGCTCAGGAGGAGTAGCGACCGTTGGATGAGAAGCAACAGGAGCCGTTGATTTCGTCATTTCGGAGTTCGGCGTTTGGGGAAGCAAGGGATTTTGGAGTCGATGTATCGCGAACTTCTGGTTCACGAAATCCCCAAAGAATCGAGATTGTTGTTTTCAAGAGAAAAGGCCAAAAAATGTTAAGCCCCTTTACGGCATTTCGGGTCCCGGGAGGTCGAAGGGCCCAGAAATATTGTAGTCGAAAATCGTGAAATCCCGAATCGTGAAACCCTGAAACCTTGAACCTCGAAACCCCGAAGTACTATATGTACGGACTTCTTTCAATTCAATTATTCAAGGATAGATCTGCTAGAACTTTAATTACAGAAGTAAACATATGCCTATAATAATATTGGTGCCTTTCAAGCTCATCTATACATAGAAAACCCTACCTAGAATTTGGATTTCAGAGCTAAAAATGCTCCTGTAGGTGGATCTTGTTCTTTCAAGTTCATATGTAGATAGTTTTATCTAGCATTTTGTTTCAGAAGGAACCATTCCCAAAATTAGTCTTTGAAGATAAACTTGTTACAACGATCCGATGTCATCTATGGAAATTATTTCAACCGAGCACACTTAGACGCATAAAATCAGATACATGAATCATTCAAACAAAGACTGAGCATATTTTAAAAGAAGGTAAAATACCAAGTTGTTATTTCGACATTCGAGATTTTCTTATTACATATGCACAAAATTCCTTTGCTTTACTAAATCCCGAAATCCCGAACCTTGAAACCTCGAAATGTTGGGCCTACAATCCTTTCGCATTTCGCGATTTGACACTTCTTGTTTCATTTAGTTTATGCATCAGGTGTTCAAAAACCCTGAAATCCTGAAATGCAGGGCCCGCAATCCTTTCGCATTTCGCGATTCAGCACTTCTTATTTTTTTGTGTTCGTCGTTTGTAATCACGGAAACCCGATTGACTTCAGTTTTTTTCACCCCATTTTATTCTCTAAAGTTTAAACAATTAAACACAAGTTTTCGATAAGGGTTTTGATTAAATGCCCCCAAATACTTATGCTTATAGAGCTCTCCATCCTTTCATTTCCATGAAGTTCAACTATGACTAATTAGACTATTCTTTTCATTATTTCATTTCCAGAAAATGCATTTATGATTAATTCGACTATTTGTCTCCCATTATGTTTTCCCTCTATTGAATATACCTATATTAGGCATTTAAATGAGTCATGTAATTTGTATGGTTATCTATATAAATATATATTTATATATATCCACACACATAGCTAATACCTATTGTGTAATCGTTCCAACAGTAATTTTAATTCTATAGAACAAATCGCCCAGAATTAAGAGATAATCCACAGGGAGATACCTGTACATATAGGTATGTAAAAGTTTTAAACCCGATAATTACTTCCGAGATAGTGTCTCCACAAATATTATATCAAAAAGATAAAATAACCAGATATACATATGAGACATTGATCTAGTGATGATCTCTAGTATAATATAATGAAATAGTATTCTATTTAACACAATTATGCTTTCTAATAAATTACCAAATCTTGATTTCCTTCCGGTAAAGACACTAAAATAGTTTTTCCTCGATAGCTAACAATTCAAACTCTAGGGTTTACCCTACATTTCATTTCATTCCTTCAGAATTATATCAAATAGAATACTCCATTCATTCTTAAGCAATTGCAATTCAATCAGTGAATAATTCATCATGACATGCAAACAAAGAAGGAAATGTTTACATATATGGAATAGTTCGCGGAAAGACAAAGGGAATAGCCACGTTTCTCCTAACCGTAGAATAGGGCATCCAAAGTCACTTGCCCAATTCACCCCCTAGCCTGACCATGAATCCATGAGGACGAACTTGGAAACTCGTCCTCAGCACTGTTCTTCAATTCCAACAGTTATCCTCTTTCCTGACACTTACTCAGCAGTGCTCATAACAACAAGGGAGATCTGTTTCAACGGGCTCCTCTTGCCTCACACTCAATCCATAGTGTTCATAACAACAAGGAGAGCTAAAAATCTTTCTAGCATACTTGACAGCGTCCTGCCTCCTCACATATGCTATATATCAATTTTGCCCAGGTCTTTTCCCTCCGTTGGGGGGAATTTTCACAGCTTTCTAAACCCCTAATTTTTAGGGGTTGCCCATGGCCAAATCTCTGATTTTCCACTTGTAATTATCATCCGAGAGGTAGTTCCAACTTGTTTCCCCCTCATGGAATCATGGTCAGCTGATTTTAACATGGTTGTTCCATTTGTCCTCCTATAATTAATATGAATATTTTGTTTTTATACAAGTGTCATAATCAAATAGTTAGTTGAGTCCCAATCAGAACTTTGCCCAACAGTCATAATAATTAATTACAAATATCGAGTTCGAAATTCGAAATTGCCATAAATGGCAAATTTTTTTCCAAATTCGAATTTACTAAAAACAGAATTAAATTTCGAGCAAATTTAACTTTCAAAAATATTTTATTTTTGGGGATATCACACATACCTTGCTGAATTTGGGCTTATTCTAGAGAGCATTCCCCACACAAAATATTTGTTGAATCGATCTAAAACTATTACAAAGAATACTACATAATGTACTCTAACCAACACATTTGGTTTCACTGAATTTGGATCTGTGATGAATAAGTTATAACGTTTTTACCCGAAACACCTATTTTAGATTAGTTTTAGGACTAGCCACAAACATATTTTCCACTTAGTGTAACTCCAAAAATACAACAACCCACAAGATGAATTTTTTATCACAGATACTTGAATATGTTTCCTTAATGGCATAGAAATTTCACGGTTTGGATCATTATAGAAAAAACTTTATTGCAAAAATGGTGAGATGACCTGTAAATAACATACCTTAGAAAGCATCATCAAATGAATTTATCCTTCCTTGAATTCCAACCTTCTTTGCTTCACCTTCCCTTAGAAATTTAGCTTAGATATCCTTTGGTTACCTCAGACACCTATAGATATTCAATATGCTCAATTGTGTTCTGAAATGAGAGATCCTTGCCTCTTATTTATACTCTCCAAGTAGATTCCTTAAAAACATCTTCTGGGTCATGTTGCCCACTTTCCTTATTTTAGGGTTAACCCACTTCTAATTTCTCCATTAAATTTATTATTTAAATAATTCAGTTGTATTCACTTTGAATTATAGTACACTCATCACTTCACTTTATTATTTACCTTCTAAAACCTCTTAAACCACTTTGACTACTTTGATCCTTTGGGTCTTCTAGATGACATATGAGGGTCCTCCAACTTCGTAAGGCCATAACTCTCAAACCGTGAAGAGTTATGTGACGTTCCACATACCACCAGAAATTGAATGACATGTAATATCCATATAGAATATCATTACTTGAAAATATATTAAAACTCATATCATTATCCATCAAACAAACTTGGGTCCATTACCCAAACCTAGGTTCTGCAACTTCTCATGGCCATAACTCTCTATCCGTGAGGAGTTATGTGACGTTCCACATACCATAAAAAATGGCATGACAAGAAATATCCATCTAGGATAGTTTCATTGACAAATTCACTGACCTTCATCTCATTATTCCACAAATAAGCATGAGTTCTCTGACCATACTTCTAGGATAACTCAATCTGCAAAGTGTCTTCCTGTGAGAGATTTCACCATAAGGGGACCACTTTGGAGTTCATCCATTTCTACTTATTATCAACCATGACAAGACAATAATGAGTCATATTTACATCAAACTAACTTGGGTCCATTACCCAAACCTTTGTGCTACCAGACTTTCTTCAAGGATTGACATCATTGACAACCAACCTTAATTAATAGTTAGTGGATCTATGTTAATGACTAAGTAAGTTTTAATATGTTGTAGTGAGTTATTTAAATTTTTATTTGTTGTGAATATTTTAAGTTATCTTTTAACATTTTAAATTGGTTGAGAATTATTTAAGTTAAAAATAGTTAATAAAATAATTATTCTCAAAACACTATATAAAAATTTATTTAATAAACAAACAAATATATTATTAAAAACATAAATAGAATACATCTGAAACCCTAATTTCAATTTGAAATCCTAATCCTAATTTTAATCTAAAACTCTAACCCTAAACCTAATATAAAACCTAACTCTAATGTGAAACTTGCATATTTATTATAAAAATGATTGATATAGCACCACCTTTATAATTTATAATGTGATTGTGCTAGTTACTACACACAATTTCTACACCCTTTAAATTTCTCAAAAAATTGTCTTTTCCTCTTTGGTGCTTGCTTACCGTTCATCCTTGGAAAGCAGCATTTTTTCCATTCTATCCCAAATTTCGCATATGTGAACCGGTCTTATCCTTGCGTAAAAAAACTTTTGAACTGCCTTGTTTGAATCCATTACACAATTACAATTGTCTGTACCTATCGACTTAGAAGCAGAAGACATGTCAATTCTGGTTATGAGCTTCTTCGTTTTCATTCCTTGAGTAAGCCCTTTTTTCTAGGCTGCTTTTCGGATGCAATTTACAGGATTTGTTCAACTCATGTAGCAAATCATCTACTCCATAAAGTTATTCGTATATTTTTTTATGGATTTTAATAATACGCAATTTCATATCTTGACTTCTGTTTTTATTTAAACATTCAATATTACAATTTCAACAAACCACGTCAACAATTCCATAATTTCAAACAAATTTACTTAAAAATATGTAAAGTTCCGATTTGCTACAGGATTAGGTTATTCCCAATCTACAAATTAAACACTTGCGAGAGCAACGTATGACGTATAATCAATAGGTAATCAAAGGATGTACATTAAAAAAAGTAGCAGATGCCATACATTTATTCTTGGGAGTAGGAATGCTAAGAGTCCAATTATCAATCACTGTTTTTCCGTACAAGAAAATTGGACTCCTATATTTTAAAACATCCCATCAAACACTTATGGGAATATAGCGTACATATTGTTAATGCAATTCCATCCAGTTAAATGCATATTGTTAATGAAATTCCATCCAGTTAAATAATATTTTATCAGGGTTAGAAGAAACAATAGTATCATTATAGATATTGAACAGATGGTCCTCCTCCACCCAGATGGTAACTTGGGTAACTTGGGCAGAAGCGTCACCTTCACAAAATCAATCGTTCCACTTCCTCCTCTACCTAATATAATAGGAGGTGGCATTCCCTTTCCTTATTTATTTTGAATTGTCGCACAATCCCGTATATCATCTTCACCCGTCTGTCCAAATCTACTTCACCATCAGTCAAAATTACACGATCCCGACAATTGCCCGAACCCTGAACCTTAGAGTACTGATCAAATTCGGTCCATGTAATTGTTGGTGCCCTAAATTGTGAGCGAGAATTAAGTTGCGGGAATGACGGATGGGTTGTCTTCTCATGTTGTTGGGTCGCATAATATTCCAGAATACTAAACGCCCCCTTATGAGTGTTATAAGCACCTAGATAGACGCAATAAAAAAAATTGTGTTTGAATCGGAATTAGCGCTCCCTACTCTTATTCCAGAAGAATAAATTGTGAACGAAGAATAATCCATCATGAGCTCATTTTCATTAACGATGTCGCCATCATTTTCAATTTATCCTGATTCCGTGATATCAACAAGAGCAGGAATGGTGATGGTGCAACCAACAAAATTGTTGGGAAAGCCAGACGTTTCATGAGTCGGATGTGTTGTCCGCAAATATATTAATTGGTCATGTTTCGATGACGTTGCAGTCTTATGAGATTGGATTTTAGCTTGCAGACTCAGAGATGTAATAGCCTGATAATTGGTGTAAGAACAAGAATCAATCAACATATGAGAATGAGAAATTGTGGGAAAATAAAACAGATTTTTTGCAATAAACACAGTGAAAACATATTACAAAACAGAGTATTCTAGTGTGCTATATATGCAAAATGAAAAACCAGATTTATATTGCCAACAATGTTCAATTACAATCAGTTCTGTTGCACTTGCTATTCGTTATTCTTCCTCTGTTCAAAAATTCTTTCATTGTTGTGTATGATTTGATGACTACAGGGTACGCTGAGAATCAAGATTATCTTAAACACTCCCCCTTAAGCTTGACATCACTAAACTGGTAATAACCCCATGAGAGATAGTTGCAAATAAGTGTTTTTTAGGTCAATGAGTCTCATATCTTCTCTTATTTGCTCAAAATTCTCCTTTTCCAATGTTTTTGTGAATATGTCTAAAAGTTTCTCCTCTGACTTGCAAAATTAAAAAGTATTTCTCTAGTTTCAACCAATTCTCTTATGAAATGATACCTTATGGCTATGTGTTTGTTGCATCTATGAAACACTGGATTCTTTGATAGAGCTATAGAGGATTGGTTATCATAGAATATTGGTGTTCCCTCTTGTTGCTCTTCATTCAGATGTGATAATATCCTTCTTAACCATATATCTTGACAAGCTGTTGCATTTGCTGCCCATACTCCGCTTCTACTCTGGAAAGTGAGACAATGGGTTGTTTCTTTGATGCTCATGAAATAGCTCCTTACCCAATTTGGAACACATATCGAGATGTGTTCTTTCGTCATATATATTTCCTCCCCAATCGTTGTCAGTGTACCCAACTAACTGAAAGTTATCTGCTGCAATATATAAAATTTCATAGCTTTCGGTGCCATTCACATACTTTAAAATTATTTTTCCTGCTTGCAAGTGTGATTCCTTTGGAGTTTCCATAAACCTGGAGATTAGACTAACTCCATACATGATATCAGGTCTTGTTGTTGTTAGATACCTAATACTTCCAACAATACTTTTACAAAATGTTGGATCCACATTGCTACTACAATCATCTTTTCTTACCTCAAACCTATTGTTGCTAGTGTTTTTGTTGGCTTGTTATTCAAAATCTTAAATATCTTCTAGATATACCCTTCATACTTGGTTTGAGATATGAAGATACCTTCATTTGTTTGTTTAAACTCAATACGAAGAAAATATCTCAATAATCCCATATCTGTCATTTCAAATTATTTCATCATTGTTGTTCTAAATTCTTCTATGGACAAATTGATATTTCCTGTAAAAATCAAATACTCTACACATAAGAAAATAATTAGAATTTCACCTTGATTTCTGATTTTGATGTAATGCGTTGGATTAGTGTTGTTTTTACTAAAACCATTGCTCAACAAGTACGAGTCAATGCGGCTATACAAAGCCCCGGGTGCTTGCTTGAGCCCATACAATGCTTTATTCAACCTATACACTTTATTCTCAAGTCCGAGAGTTTCAAAATCATAGGGTTGTTGAACATATACTTCTTCTTTTAACACTCCATTGAGAAATGTTGATTTTACGTTCATTTGATGGAATTTCAAGTTGTGTTGAGTTGCTATTTCCAAGACAACTCATATTGTTTCCATCCAAGCTTTAGGAGAAAAGGTTTCATTATAATCTCTTCCATCTTGTTGTTTATACCCTTTGACCACAAGTCGTGGTTTGTGTTTTTCAATTATTCCTTCTACATCATTCTTGGTTTTATAAACCCACTTGACAATAATAAATTATTTTTTCTCAATTGCTTCTATTTCTTCATCCATGGAATCACACCCTTTTCTTTGTTTTATCACATCTTCAAAATAAATAGGATCAAATTTAGAAAAGAAAGAAAAATTCACCAATTCATTATCATCATCTTCATACCTGGATGTCTCATATATCTCCTTCAAGATTCTTGCTTTTCTTGATTTATCGTTACCATGATACCTTGGTGATGATGGATTGCTTCTTCCTTTTGTGTTAGGAGTTCTTGTTGGAGGAGTTTCTAATCCAAAAAGATTTTTAAATGATTATGGTTGAATTATTAATGCATGTGTTCATTAACCAATTAAGGAAGTTTAAAGAAATAGGAAGAAGATATGAGAATTTATCACAACCATATGAACATGTACATAACTAAAATGAAGCATAAAACAACAACAAACCATAACACCAATGTGATAACGGAGTTCAACAATCTCACCTATGTCTCCGAGCCTTTGTCTCAGTGGGTGAGGCTTTGTTATTTCTTTTAAAATCTCAATAAGTACATCAGAACAATGCCAAAAGGTTACAAAATAGATCTGGTCTTGTTTTTCTAGATCTCTAGAACTCAACAGAAAAAATGACACTCAAAATGGATGGTCGGAGCTCACCCACAAAGGTGCGCTCCTCAACAACTTTCTTGCATAAAAATGGCTTTAGCTTGGCATTCCTTTAGCATAACCTTCTATAAATATCCTCCCATGGTCTCAATAAGGCCTAGTTTATATAGGCCTGAAGTTGGTAATTATCTCCCAACTTCCTCCCAATATCTAGCCTCAAGAAGGCCTGGTTTATATAGGCCTAAAGCTGGTAATCATATCCCAATTTCCTCCCAATATCTGGCCTAAAAAAGTGCCCAATATCCCCCAATATTGGCAAAAAATCTTCAATAACACACATAAAATCATTTAAGATCACTATTCTATAGTGAAAAAACCCACTTTTTGCATAATATTTGGGCTAATCCCCCCAATATGGGCACGCGACCCATTTTCCAGGTCACATGGAATCCATGTGGCCAAGCACCAGCCCCTAAGGGCTGTGTGCTGGCCCATATCCCGTAACCTTTGGTTGTATGGTGGATCCTAAATCCAAAGACCAATCCCCTAGTCTGTCGTACCAGGTATCCACTCTAGGTCATATGGAGCCACCCGAGACCACATGGCATTGAACCTGGAACCATATCCCGTGGCCCCTGCACCCGTGTCTTATCCCTTGGCCCACGTGCCTGTTGACTCATCCGTATAGTGGATCACACGAAAGGTAGGCCGAAGGGATGCATGGAAGCCAAATGATCATGGGATGGGGCTAAGCCCCAGCCCTTACCTCCTCCGCATGACACTACATACGACTTTAAATAAAAGTGGAAACATATAGTTGTAAGCTCCACGGTGTAGGCGAGCTCATGCCCAGCCTTTGGAAGGAATCTGCTCGGTGGGAGGTCTCTGATTTGAATACGATAAGCTCCAAAAAATTTTGCAAACCATGAACCAATACTTGGGTGCCACATGTTAGCCCATGTTTGGGCCATGTGGCACCATGCCATTTGCCAAAAACTCTGCCACGTGTCAAAATCCAATTGGACCCCAATCTGCCTAGTCTTCCCTGTCATTGTCTGCCATGTGTCGTCGTACAAGTGTGACAAGTCATTTGTATGGGCATGACATGTCAACTTTATGGTTGTACGACTTGTACAATTAGTTGTCACGTGGCACTGTGTAGACTTTTTTTCTATTTGGAAAAATGAATAGAACGTGATATAGGAGCATACGATGTTCATTTGAGCCCGTTCAAGTTGTGTTTGGTTCGTTTCGACGACGCCTACACACACGTTTGTTTTGGATACATTTCGATAACTTTGATGTTTAGGCCTTTCTAAGCCCTATCAGGCTCCTGGATCTGATTCTGGATAAGTTTCTTGGAGGGAAACTTGGGAACTTGTCGATGGAGGTGTTACTTGAGTGGCACCTTGTGCTCCATTTTGAATTCCAATCCTTTGAGGTATCACTGTGGAAATACATTGTGTTTCATTTGATAAGTCTATAGAAGGTATTATTACCCCAACATCTTGTGTTGTTCCTTGTTGATCATTCCATGCTTCATCTTCAATAAAGATCACATCTATGTTAATTGTTAAGTCCTTTTTTGGGGGATTGTATAGTTTGTAATCCTTTGATTGTTCACTATATCCAATAAAAACACATGTTTCTCCTTTATCATCCCATTTTTTTCTTCTTTCTTTGGGTATATGTGCAAATTCTACAGAACCAAAGACTTTCAAGTGTTCAACACTAGGATTTTTCTTGCTCCACGCCTCTTGTGGAATCATGTTACAAACACTTTTTGTGGGACATCTATTCAACAAATAAAATACAGTTGCTACTGCTTCACCCCAGAATTCATTTTAAAATCCTTTAACATGCTCCTAGCCATTTCCTAAATGGTTCTATTTTTCCTTTCTGCCACACCATTTTGTTGTGGTATATACCTTGTTGTAAATTGCTTCTTGATTCCATGTTATTTGCGAAAATTTAGAAATTTTGATATGTATTCTCCTCCTCTATCATCTCTTAGGACTTTTATGTAGTGTCCACTTTTTCTCTCAAATAGGGCCTTGAATTGCTTGAAGATATCAAAGGCCTCAGATTTATACTTTAAAAAATAGACCCATGTTTTTCTGCTGAAATCATCTACGAATGTTATAAAATACTAACTTTTTCCAGGAGAGGGGGTTTGTATAGAACCACATAAATCTGAATGAATCAACTCAAGTGGAGTTATTTCTCTCCACGATTTACCAAGGGAAAATCATTTCTATGTTCCTTTCCCAAAATACATCCCTCACATTTTTAGTAGGATGTTCAATCAACGGTAGTCCTCTTACCATCTACTTCCTATACAACAAATTCATTCCATCGTAACTCAAGTGACCATATATTAGATGCCACAACCTAGATTGGTCTATTGTATCAACTTTGAATGCATATGAAAAGTCATTCTTCATGTTTAAAGAAAACATTCTTGTCTTTTTCATCTTAACTGTTGCAATTTGACTATCACTACCATTTCTATAAAATATAATGCAATCTCCATTTTCAAACATAACCTTGTATCCCTTTTGTACTAACTATCCAACACTAATGAGATTATGTTTTAAGCCGGGGACATAGTATACATCTTGGATTTGTTTAATTTCACCTTTCTTGGTGCAATTGGAGATGCATCATTTATCCATGACTCGCACTTTGTTGTTATTTCCCATTCTCACCTCAAATTTCATAGATTCATCAATGCTAGAAAACATTTTTTTGTTTCCACTCATGTGGTTTCTACAACAATTGTCTAAGTACCAAACATCCTTATTACTTTTTTCTTCTACATTGCAAATGATGACCACATTTTCATTTTTTTTACTTTCACTTTCTTCCCTCTTAATGAAATTTGCATTTTGTTGATACATATCATATTGGTTTTCTTTCTACATTCAGATGCACAATGTCCAATCTTTTTACAATAATGCCACTAGACATCTTATTTGTCATACCTTTGTGAAAATCTTCCACATGAATTTTTGTTGCTCCTTCATCTTTCACCTGTTTCTGAAGAATTGTTTTTTCCTCTTTCATGGCTATTTATGAAGCTTCCACTTCCACCGCCTCTAGAAACACCTCTATTGTTGGATGATATGCCTCTTCCTCTAAGTGAAACTTGAGATCTAAAATCTTGCTCAAAAGAGATGGTAGTTGATCTATTCATCCTTTGTTCATGGATTTCTAAGGAACCCATAAGCTCATCAAGACACATTTGAGTTAAGTCCTTTGACTCTTCTATTGCTACAAAAATATGATCAAATATGGGAGGAAGACTTCTCAAGGTTTTTTCTATGATTCTTTTATCCTCAAGAGTGTCTCCATTAGTTCTAATTTGATTAACCAAGCTCATAGTACGAGTAAAGAAATCATTCACTGAATGAGACTCCTTCATTTGCAAATTTTCAATATCTCTTCTTAACAATTGTACCTTGACAAGCTTTACCTTGTTGTTGCCTTGGTATGCATTTTGCAAAGTCTCCCGTGCTTTCTTGGATTTTGTAGCTGCTGCTATCATTGAAAAAATAGAATCTCCCATAGATGTCTGTATAAAGTAAAGATTCTTGGCATCATTCTTCTTGTTCTCCTTTAGTGTGTTCCTCTCATATTCAGTGAGTGAATTGAATGCAACCTAGTCTGCACGCTCACAGAATTCATTTTCAACTAGCTCCCACAACTCTTGAGAGCAAAAAATGGTCTTCATCTTGATGCACCTAACATCATAATTTTTCCCATAAAATTGTGGTACTTGCTGCGACATCTTGCTGCTTCTAGTCATTTTAAAGAACCACAACATAAACACAAAACACGTTCTATAACTGCTGTGGTACCAATCTGTGGGAAAATAAAAGAGATTTTGTGCAATAAACAGAGTAAAAAACAGACTACAAAAAAGTATTCAAGTCTGATGTATATGCAGAAAGGAAAACCAGATTTATATTGCCAACAATGTTCAATTACAATCAGTGTTGTTTCACTTGCTATTCTTGCTCTGTTCAGAAATTGTTTCTATCTATCGTCTCCTCTATCTATGAAATGAACAGACTTCTACTTCTTATATGTGTTATATAAAACATAGCTGAAAAATATCCTAACCACTACAACCACATGCATTCAAAATCTGATGACTAGCGAAAATCTATTTAAGAGGATCAACAATTATCCTAGGTGAAAGTCAAAACAGGCTGCAGGGCATTTATTTCACTGTTGAGTATGATTTGATGACTGCAGGGTAGGCTGAGCATCAAGCTTATCTTCAACAGAAATCGGTTGGTTGTTATTGGGCAGCCGCTCAATGGAAAACTCACGATTTTGATCCTCGTGTACTTGTTCTTCTTTTAATTCCAATAGGTCTGGAACACAACAATGTCGATTTTATGCGTCCTTCACCGTATTAAAGTTGTTATGAAGAACTGGAGGGTACCCTTCAGGCATGGCGTGCAACCGTTGGGTAGTGTGAGACGACTTATAAGCATCACAAAGACAAGGATGAGAAAGAACAGCCAATGATTTGGTATTCCACGTATGATCGTATTTGGATGGGATATTAGATTTATTGTTAGCATTGTCGTTGGTGTCAGTGGACGAAGAGGACATGTTTTGCTTTAGCAGCTTCTTCTTGATGCAATAGTTCTAGTAATTCTTGATCTCATTGTCAGTGAGCCCTGGTAAATTGGGAGCAATTTGACACCACCTGCACCATTTGCTCCCCATGTTACATGGATTAACTTGGCACCCACAAAATAATCGATCAACGAGTGGGCTCTCAGAACACTTAATACTAAAAATATCAGAGAGTTAATTGACCGATGAGAAGGATATATCATAGTTTCATCCTAACCACAACTAAATAGAACTCTATTAAACAAAAAAAAAACCAACAAATGCACACGAACGTTGTTGTCCTTTATTGCATCAAGAAGTGCTCTACAACCATGAATTGGAATTTGTTCGGATCCAATATTTAGGTAATGGTAATTTAAAGCAATAAAAAGAAACGAAGCCAAGATCAAATAGATTTATATTTAAATAACATCATTAAACCAACTAATTAATCCATATTAACTGGAAATATCAATGAATAGATTCATAAACCTAGATTTAGGAGTGTCAAGAATTTTGCATCTCAGATCGCATAGATCTATAACGTTTTTATTTTTCTAATGGAAATACACAAGAGATATTCCCATGTAGACGCTTTCTTCCAAACATTGATCCTCTTGGAGAAAATATTATATTAAAGGCATCTGTCCAGGTGGACGTAGGTTTTATTCAGCAGACTATAAGAAGGTTGAAATGAGAGTGAAAGTGGGTGTTTAATTAATTACTAGCATGTTTGGCACGATAGCTCAAGGAGAATCCCAGAAGGTTGTTCTTCGTGATATAAACGATGAGTTTCTCATCTTCCGCGAGTGACCAACGACCATTCCTGAGCTCTGGCTTGGAGGGAAAGGGGGTGCCTTGTCTGTGCCCTTCTGTGTACCTCATTTTTATTTCCTCCTTTCTGGTGGATTCTCGTGTGCACCCACTCAAATCTAAATTCTCATAGTTAATGTTTACTCCTACATCTCAATGTATGAAAGAAAAAGTTAGCACCATTTTATTTTATTGTACTTCTCAACATAGCATATATCATTTCTCCATCAAACATGTCATTTTTGAAGATGCAGAGGAGTGTTTCAAAAAACAATGAACTTCTATTATACGAGTTTCAACACTGTGTAACAACACTTGTAAGTTACAATCATGTGTTTCAAGAAAGCATGTGTTTCAACAATGTATTTTAGCAGATATTTCAGCAGCGTGTTTCAACAAAAAGTGAAGAGAAATTACAACAAAAAAAACTTAAGTGAATCACTCTTACATCATATACAAAGATTGCTACTCTCTTCTACAACAACCTTTTCAATAGGTATTTCAGTACAGAGTAAAATGACTTAACAACAAAACATAATTATAACAGAAACATGAGAATTATAACAACATAATAAAAACTTAGTTTCCAGCAATAAAATAACTTCATTGAATCCTTCTCTACAACACTAAATCCACCCAATACTTATGTACTAAATCTAAATAGCATTCTACAACAAAATGTTGCACAACATAAGGATTTAACTAGATTTTTCAAATAGTAAACAAAGTATGCATGCTACAACAAAATAAATTACTGTATAAAATCCCCTGATAACACTTTTAAAAAACTCTTTGTCAATTTCTATTTCTTCTCTATCTCTTCCTGTATCTGTGCATTTCAAAATATGAATTACATGGATGTATATATACTGATTCAATAAGTAGGTTAGCTTTCCCCTTCTCTATACCTAAGTCAAATTTGGATTTTCCAGAACTTTAATAATTCATTACCCCTTTGAAATTCGATGAAATGAAACAATGTGGGGATGGTGATAATTTAATGAATAAGGCGGTTAAGGCTGTGATAATAAGTTTCTAGGGTGTGGTATCTCCTCAAAAAAATCAGGCTGAGATAAGTCGTCTTTTTGGCAGTGAAATGATTAATCTCTCGCAATTTTGAATAAAATTAACAAAAAATACTACCACTCTAACACTACATAATAAAAATAATGTTGACTTCATCACTTTAACACCAAATAATACAAGTCATGTTAATATTAATTCATAATATAAATATTTCACTAAAATATGGATTTAGTTATATTAATATTTTTTCACACTAACATTACAAATTAAACCATGAGACAAAACCATAACTTCGTATTAGAAAATAGACAGAAACTCGAAAGTCTCTTCACTAGAACTTCCTCGGAAAAATTAAATTTGTCTTCCTCCAAATCCAAAGATTTTTTAGAAATCAAATCTATCGCCATATTAAAATCCCTATAAATATGTTGAATCTTCAGCACCTAGACTTTTGCACTCAGATGGTCAAATATTTTCATCCAAGGCTTTAAAGAGATCACCTGCATATTGTTTTTGAAGGAAAACCAATCAACTATAACTCCACCAGTTGAAAACAAGTAACTTGTGTGAAATGAGAAAAAAAAAATACTCCATAAGGCCAATAACTCCCCCGTGAATTGGTCCCTTGACCACAATTCATTTTCATTCTGAATACAACCATCTCTCGACATTTTAAAACTACACCATCTCCACATCTTGCACCCCTATTCTCAGATGCACCATAAAAAAAACCCACTTGTATATTACTCTCCATAAGAGGAGGAAGAGGTATTCTTTGAACCAAAACATATTTATATTTTTTTATCTCCCCCATTCTTTCAAGACCATATTACAAACACTAGAAAGAGATAAATGACAACCTTCAAAAATAATATAATTATGATGCCCCACATATAAAACAAGGAATTTACTTCCATGCCCCCATTTCCTTGATCCAATCTTGAAAGAAAAAAGAGATCTTACCAATACCCCAAACCTTTCTTAAATGAAGAAAATGTAAGACAAAATTCCAAACTTCTTTAGTAAAGAAACAATTTACCATCAAATGATCAATCGATTCCTCCTCTTTTCCACAAAGCACACATCTACCTCTACCAACAAATCCTCTTTTGACCAAATTATCCGAGGTCAAAATAATGTTTTCAACCATAAGCCAACAAAACAATTTGATACGCAGATGAATCTGCCACTCCCATCAATCACGAAGCCATCCTTCTAGACAAACAATAGAGTCATCAAAAAATTGAACCTCATATGCTTGTTTAGACGATACCTTACATTCTTTCTCATCCCATGACCATACAATTTGAATCAACTGATTCAGAAAGCATAAAAATTGAATCCTTAAGGCATCCCACTCAACTCTTAACTCCGAGTAAATACGGCCTAAGTTTCATCCCTCAACCATTTTTAATGCTGAGAGACTCATGCCTAGTATCCAAAAGGCCCCAATGGAATTTTATTCCCCATTGAAGGTAATGATAACCTTAGGAGGTCTTGTGTGGTAGTTTGTAGTTTTGTTTATGGACAAGGTTCCCTAGAAGCTTCCCTTAGGGTCATATCCTCACATTTCCTCCCTAGACCATCTCTAATTCCTTGAGATCAATTCCTAGCACTAATAATATGATAATGGTTCCTTTAACCCCACTCAAAAGTGAAGGATACCCTTAGGATGTTATGTGATAGCTTGATTTACCATTCTTAGTTGTAGTTACCTAGAATATTCCTTTATGGATTAAGTCTCAAGGTTCCTCCACCCCCCAATTGTGTCTTGTGCTCTGAAAACCATATCGAGTGATGAACAACTTCTTAATGTCAACAATATCCCACTTGGAGGCTTAGGATTTCCTTTGAAGTTCATGTGTGGTGGTTTGTGGTTTTGTTCTTGTAGTTCTATGTTTAGAAGATTCCTTTAGAGCATAGGGTCTATGTTTCCTATGCAGACTATGTCCATAATCATAAGACCCATACCCATTATTTAAAACCTTCTAATTCCATTGATATCCCCATGGGAACATGAAGCATTCTCTCGATATATCATGTGTGGTGGTTCAAGGCATCGTTCTAGGCCCCATGTGACTAGAATAATCCCTTACAGCCTAAGGCCTACCTTTTGTCCGTTGACCATGCCAACGACATCGAGACTAGTGCCTGACACTCAAACTTCTTCCCAATGGTATCGATATCCACGCTCATAAGACAAGGATACCCTCAAGAGGTTTTGTTTTGTGGTTTAGAGCATCTTTCTTGACCTTATACGCATATATTCTTTAATTATCCCTTAAGTCTCAGGTTTCCTCTCATGACCATGTCTAGGGCAGTGAGACCCACACATGGTGTTAAAATCCTCCTAGTTAACCCCATATCCTTATTCTAAGGTCAATGAACCTCCCAATAGGCCATGTTTTGTGATTTGAAGTGTCTACATATTTGTTAGCCTTTGATCCCGAAAAGCTTCCTCTAGTGTCTGAGAATTAATTTTCCTCCATTGACCATATTGAGGGTCAATAGACCCATCCCTAATCATCAAAATCTTCTAATGGTTTCAATATTGACACACAAAGGTGAAGAATATGCTCGAAAGGTGATTTGTGATGGTTTGAGATTTCATTATTGTGTGTGGATGCCTAGAATAATCCTATAAAAGCTAAGGTAGAAGTTTCATCACTAGACTGTGTCTAGTGCCTAAACAACTCAAATCTTCCTAATAACACTAATACCCATCAAATGATTTAACAAACTTTTTACTAAGATTAATAAAAATAATTAAAATATATTGAAAACACTTTGATCACCACTTTTATAATCATAAATGGATGGTTCTTAATTAATTTTTAATAATAATTGTATAAAAAATATTTATTTATTTATTTGAAGTGATAATAATATAAAAAGTAAATATTGAAAATTTTTATTTACAAAATAATTTGTAACTTTGTTGTGTATATGATAGAAAGTTTCATAATTAAAATTTCAAAATTTAATTGTTTAAATAATATAAAAGAAAATAGTTAAATTAGGTTATTTACAAAAATAATTAGTTATGAAATTTTATTTATAATGTAAATTGTCATAGTTAGTATTTACTTATACATCTCAATTTAGGAAAGAAAAAGTTAGCACCATTTTATTGTACTTCTCAACATAACATATATCATTTCTCTTTGAAACATGTCATTTTGAATAAAATTAACAAACATTACTACCGCTCTAACACTACATAATATAAATAATGTTGATGCCATCACTTTAACACCAAATAATACAAGTGATGTCAATATTAATGCATAATATTAATCTTTCACTAAAAGGTTGATTTAGTGATATTAATCTTTTTTACATTGAAAAAAAATACTTGTGTTAATAATATAAAGAAAACATTACAAATTACTCATCATAAAATTCGTCAAACAATAGCTATCCTTCCCCACCCCAAAAACCATTCAAAATGTTCAAAAGACTTTCAAAACTTTACAAACCCTTACAAAGTTCCAAAAACCATCACAAAACCATAATTTCATATTAGAAAATAGCCATACAATCCAAATAATCTTCACCATAACCTTCTTCCTTAGAAAAAATTAATTAGCGTTCCTCTAAATCCAAAGCTTGTTTAGAAGGAAAATTTGTTGCCATATTAAACTCCTTATAAAAATTCCATCAAAGGCTTTAAAGAGATCACCTCCATATTTTTTTGATATAAAACCAATCAACTATAACTTTTGAATCTCCCACCAGTTGCAAAAAAGTAAGTTGCTTGAAAAGAGGAAAAAACAAAATACTCCATAAGGCCAACAAATCCCCCCCTGAATTGGTCTCTTGACCACAATTCATTTTATCATGAATACACCCATATCTAGAAATTTTAAAACTGCACCAGGTCCACGTCTAGCACCCCCATTATGAGAAGCACCATAAAACAAACCCACTAGTATATTAGTCTCCATAAAAGGAGGACAAGGTATTCTTTGAACCAAAACATATTTATCTTTTTCTATCTCCCCCGTGTCTTCCAAAACAAGATTACAAACCCTAGAAAGAGATAACTAACAACCTTCAAATACAATATAATTTTGATGCCTCCAAATTTCCCAACATATAAAACATATAATTTCCTTCCATGCCCCCATCTCTGTGATCGAATCTTGGAAGCAAATAGAGAGTTGAACAATACCACAAACCTTTCTTAAATGGATAAAATGTATGACAAAATTCCGAACTTATCTAGTAAAGAATCAATTTACCATCAAATGATCAATCAATTCCTCTTCTTCTCCACAAAGAACACATCTACCTGAACCAAAAAATCCTCTTTTAACCAAATTATCCCAGGTCAAAATCTTGTTTTCAACCATAAGCCAAAAAACCAATTTGATACAAAAAGGATTCTGCCACTTCCATAAATCACTAAGCCATCCTTATAGACAAACAATAGAGTCATAAAAAAATTAAACCTCATATGTCTGTTTAGCCGATACCTTACCTTATTTCTCATCCCACGACCATACAATTGAATCAGCTGATTTAGAAAGCATAAAACGTGAATCCTATTCAATTCTTAACTCACCTAAAAGTTCAAGACTTTCAACAGATTTCCAATTAAAAAAAATCATACTTCTTGAAAGATTTGAAGCATCCTGAGCCAAAACAACAATTCCTTTCAAATGGAGCTCAGAGACTAAATCCACATAAAATTTATAATAAGATTGAGACCCCACAAATGGATGAGACTTCATATTTGATGACTCCAATACGAATATCCCAACCATTACTAGGATTCCATTAAATCCAATCGATAATAATTTGTAAAGAAGAAGTGAGAGCCTTCCAACAATTAGATACCCCTTTGAAGTTCTTTCTCCCTTCTCTTAACCACTCCACAACCTATTTTTGCTTCAAATATTTATTATGAACCACATCATGCCAAATACCAGGAATCATCAAGCACCTCCACAACATCTTTGTTTCCAATGCTCTTCCAAACCAAAAGATATTCTTAATTCCCCAATCTCCTTTCTTTTTAGGTTTAGCAAGCCTATCCCATTTAACGAGATGAAATCCTTCTTTTTCCTTAATACAAGACCACAACAGCTTAATATCCTCCTATGAATTTTATCCAAAATAGGTCTAGGAATCTTTGCCATAGATAGCGAGAAAACAAAAATGTTTTCCAGAACAGATTTAACAAGGATAAATCGACCTCCTAAAGTTAACCATCTATGATGCCAGTTAGCAAGTCTTTCTTCCACCTTTTAAAGAATCCAAATCAAGTCATCACATGAGTAACAATTTGGCTTAAGGAAAAATCCTAAGTACTTAAAGTCTTTCTGTATAGATTTAAATCCAAAGGGAAACAACTCTTTTAATTTATCAATACAATCAACACACCAACCAACTTCTGAAAATTGAGACTTTTGTCTGCTAAAGGCCATTCCAGTAGCATTGCATAAAATATTAAGAGCATCCTTATTCTTAAACATCTTCCATTCTTGTAAAGATCATTTCCCCCAAAAAATAAAATCATCCAAAAAGAGAAAATTTGTAATTCTAATACCATTTGCTACTAAAACTCCCTCAAGGCTACCATCGTCGACCAACTTCTTGAGAAGTCTACTAATAAATTATACTGTGAGAAAGAATAACAAAGGTGAAATAGGACATCCTTGTCTCAATCCTCTTGAACCTTTAAAAAAACCACACGGACTGCCATTTAAAAAAACAAAGAAATTTGTTGACCTAAAAGAACCCATGATCCAATCAGTAGCTTCCAAACTAATTCCAACCTATAGCAACACCAACCTGAGAAAACTCCAATTTGCTCTATCTTAAGTTTTCATCATATCCAACTTCAGCAGCAAAGATTTGATATTTTTTGTCTTAATGTTATGAAAATCCTCATGGGCCACTCCAATGGAATCTAATATTTGTCTATCATCCAAGAACCGAAAATTCTCCTTCAAAATCCCTTTAGAAAGAAAATATTTAATTATGGAAGCAATAATCTTTCATATTACCTTACAAGCCAAGTTACACAAAGAAATGGGTATAAAACCTGAAAATGACCCACATTTATCACTTTTCGGTATAATAGATATAATAGTCGCATTAAATTCCCCATTTTCATTACCCTTCAGCCTCGATTCATCCACCACTTCCAACAATTCAGGAACCACAAGATAAAAAAAATCCAGAAAAAAATCAATTGTCCAGCCATCAGGGCCAAGAATCTTAGAAACAACAAAACCTTTCAAAGTAGAGAGTACTTTAGTCAAAGAAACTGAATCAACAACCCTTTGTCCTTCCTCCTTAAAAAATAACCAAGGATAGACTTGAATTACCTCCAATTGATGAATAATATAAATGTTTTCTTGTGCCTTAAACATATTCTGAAAATACATTAAAGCTTCATTTTCTAAATCATGTTGATGAGTGACTAAATATCCATCCTCTTTTCTAATATCCCAAATGGAGTTGACAGGTCTTCTGAAATTGGCATTAGAGTGAAAAACCCTTTTATTCCAATTACCACATGTAAGCCAGGTAGCTCTACTCTTTTGTCTCCATGTCTCCTCTTCCAATTTCAACAACTCCATTTTCCTAGCCTCTTTCTCCACCATCAACACCCTCTCTTATTCTATCTCAAAACCCCCATGATGTAATGAGTAAGGACTCTCCAAATCCACTTCCAACTGAACTAATTCCTCTTTACACTTAAGTTTCATATTCCTCTCCCAGGAAATAACCAATGTTTTCAATTGTTTTAATTTGAGAACCAAAGAATCCATTGGTGAAGAACCCTCCAACACTTGGAAATTTTTAAAATTAGACTAAACTTGATTCCCAAAATCTAGATTAGATAACCAAACAAAGTTTAGTTTGAACGTACACTTAATCGTTTCCTACCCCTGAACAAATTTAAAGACCACAAACATGTGATCATAAATTTTAACATTCACCACCCACGATCAAAATCTTAAATCAGAAGCATCCATCCCTTCATCAATTAAAAAATGATCCAACTGCTTAGAAACACTATCTTGAACCACTCTGCCATTTCTCCAAGTAGGAAATAAATTTGATCAATAAATGATATTATTATAAAATATAAATCTTTCATTAAAAGATGGATTTTGTGGTATTCTTAACACCACATAATACAAAACTTTTCTAAAAGATGGATTTTCTTATTGTATGGCATGTTTTGGCACATGTTTAATGAAATGAATACCCAACTTAAATAAGTTAGATACACATAAATAAATAAATGGAAAGGTTATCCAAGTTAGATAGAATTTGAGAAAAATAAATGGAAAGGTTATCTGAGTTATCATTGTTGATTCACTCTCCAACCTTCCATTCCATTTATTTGGAGGTACATCTCTTTGTACATATTACTACAATAGGCTTTTAAAAAAAATATATACTTATATTAATAAATATATAAAAAAATAACATTACATATCACTCATTAGATAATTTCTCCATTTAAAATTCAATGAACTATCCTCCCCATCCACAGAACAAACAAAAACATTAATGAGTCAAACAAAACTCACATACCCTTTCATATTGTCATAAAAACCAAACAAAAGTAAGCCCCAAATTAGAAAATAGACATAACTTCAAAAGGCTCTTCACGAGATCCTCCCTCCTTAGAAAAAAATATTTTTCCTTCCTCAATATTCATATCTTGTTTAGAGAGGATATAAGCTTCAAAATTAAACTCCATGTAGATATGTTGAATCTTCAAAACCTGGAACTTCGAGCTCAAATGGCAATTGTTTTCCATTCAAGGCTTTAAAGAGGCCTCCTGCAGATTTTGTTTTAGCAAAAACTAATCCACTATAACTTTTGAATCCCCTACCAATTGTAAATTAGTCACCTTCTTGAAAAGAATACTCCATAAGGAAAAACAATCCCCTCGAGAATAGGTACCTTGACCACCACAGTTCATCTTAATCCTATAGACACCAATATGTGGAAATTTTAAAAATGCATTATCCACATTTTGAACTCCCATTCTCAGAAGCTCCATCAAAGAATCCCACTAGAATATTGATTTCCAAAATAGGAGGACGAGGTACCCTTTGAATTTTTTTTTTTTATCTTTCTCTTCCTCACCCAAGTCTTTCAAAACCACATTACACACCCTAGAAAGAGATAACTAACAACCTTAAAAAATAATATAATTAGGATGTCTCCATATTTCCCAACAAATGAAACAAGGAACTTCCTTCCAAGCCCCCATCTCCTTAATCCAAGCCTAGAAATGCAAAGAGAGTTTCCCAATACCCCATACCTTTATTAAGTGAAGAAATTGTAAAACAAAACTCGAGACCTCTTTAGTAAAGGAGCAATTTACCATCAAATGATCAATCGATTATGTCTCGTCCCCATAAAGCACACATCTACCTGAACCAAAAAACCCTCTTTTGACCAAGTTATCCCAAGTAAAAATCTTGTTACCACCCAAAACCCAACAAAAAAATTTGATATGCAAAGGAAGATACCACTTCCATAAATCACTAAGCCATCTGTAAAAAAAAGTCACCAGAATATTCAAAAAATTGTACCTCATATGCTTGCTTAGTAGTAACTGTTAATTTTTATACCAAGGCAAGTGGTGTTCCTTTGGCTTGGTCTCTTTGCCTAGGGAAATGTGACCACTTTAATGTAAACCCCTTTTATTTCATAAAGTGAATGTGACTTAGGAAATAAAATCTAAGTGGGTCTTTTCTTTAAGTTGGGTGAATAAAATATTAAAAAGTGATTTTCATCTGCACTTTATTTTCCACCATTAATCTAATTCATTACAATCCTTTGGATCATGTGGACGCCCAAAAGTCACTTTGGGAATATGGAAGGTCAAGAGGGGAAAGAGACCATCAAATGTCTCTCATGAGTCCATTGAGAGAATACACACACAAGCATTTGGTGAAGAAAGAGGAGATTGGAGAGCAGGAAGAAGATCATTTCCAGAAAAGAGTGGCACAGATTTACATGAAAAGGTGGGAACAAAAATCGATTCAAATACCAACATTAATTACTGCCATAACCATTTTGTACAGTATAGATTTTTTGCACAAAAATTGAGGAGAAATATGCATGGAAATTGAGGTAGACATACAAATCCATGCATTCTTCAAAGAATCAAGGTCTATACAGACATATCCGTACAATGTATGAAATGTTTGAGTAACATTGGATCAGATTTCGAGGAGGTTGATTGGCACGGTTTTCAAGAAACTTATGTCTTGGGAAAGAGAGATAAGTTGTATCTACTATGTATTTTATTTTCTGTTGCAAATGTAATTTCCAGATGCTTGCAAATCAATAAAATAAGCTCCTCTCTCAGAAGAACAATCTTCCCCCATGCTGGGGGTTTTTCCTGGGTCATTTTTGGACCAAAATTTCCCGTGTACTCTGGTTATTTATTCCTGAGTTATTTCTATATTTAATTTCCAGTCAAAGAAGTTGTCTCTTGTGTTTCAAATTCAACAATTTCATTTCCATAATTTAATAAATGTTATAAGATGAATTTTATGTTCATGGGTTGGGCATTAAACTATGGGAGTGATAAGGAGTGATTGAAACTTGATTAGGGACATCAAATTTCTTCAGTAACCCTTCCTTCTTCTCATACCACGACAACACAATCGAGTCAACTGAATCAGAAAGAAGAAAACATGAGTGCTTAAGTCCCAAAACATATGAGTCCCATTCATCTCTTAAATAAATCGAGAGATCTAAACTCTGAGCAAAGTTCCAACGAAAATCAACCAGACCTCCTAAAACATTTGAAACAGTCTAAGCCAAAAACACAATTCTTTTCTAATGGAGCATAGATACTAAATCCGAAGAAAGTTTATAATAAGGATGAGACACCAAAAGAGGATCCACTCCAATATGAATTTCCCAGCCATTACCAGGATTCCGAGCAATCCAAAAAGTTCTAATTTGCAAAGAAGAAGTAAGATCCATCCAACAATTTGACACCCCTTTGATATTATTTCGCTCTTCTCTTAGCCACTCCACAACATATTTTTTCTTCAAATATTTCTATTGAACCACATCATGCCAAAGACCATGAACCATCAAACATCTCCACAAGCTCTTGGTTTTCATTTCCCTTCCAAACATATAGATATTATCAATTCTCCAATCTCCCTCATTTTTTGGTTTAGAAATCTTGTTTCATTTAACTAAATGAAGACCCTATTTTCCCTTAATACCAGACCAAAACAATTTGAGCAACCTCTAGCGAATCTTATCCAGAATAGCTATGGGAATCTTTTCCATAGAGAGCCATAAAACAAGAAGGTTTTCCAAAACATATTTAAGAAGGATAAATTGACCTCCTAAAGTTAACCATTTGTGACACCAAGTAGCAATTTGTTTTTCCACATTTTGAAGAAGATAGATCCAATCATCACACAGGTAACAATTAGGCTTAGGAAAAAACCCTAAATACTTAAAACCTTTCTTAATTGATTTTAATTCAAAAGGAAATAGTTCTTTTAATTGATTTAACCAATCAACAAACAAACCAGCTTCCAAAAAATGAGACTTTTTATTGTTGAAATCCATTCCAGTAGAATTACAAAAAGGATTAAGAGCATCCTTAAACACCTTCCATTCTGGAAAAGAACCTTTCCCGAAAAGGATAACATCATCCACAAATAACATATGTGTAATTCTAACACCATTTTCTTCTAAAAATCCTTCAAGTTTTCCTTCTTCAACCAACTTCTTGATAACGATGCTAAGACCTTCCACTATGAGCAAGAACAACAAAGGTGAAAGAGAACATCCTTGCCTCAATCCTCACGATCCCTTAAAAAATCTCGAAGGACTGTCATTTACCAAAACAAAGAAATGTGTTGACCTGACACATCCCATTATCCAGTCAGTAGCTTCCAAGATGAGCCCATCCTATAACAACAACTGTCTAAGGGATCCCCAATCAACTTTGTCATAGACCTTCATCATATCCAACTTCAAAACCAAATATTTGATCTTGTTTGTCTTAATGTTATATAATGTCTCTTGGGCCACTTCGATGGCATCTAAAATTTTCTCATCATCTAAGAACCAAAACGTCTCCTTGGAAATCCCTTAGGACAAAAAATATTTAATTCTAGAAGCAATGATATTCGAAATTACCTTATAAGCCAAGTTACACAAAGAAATGGGTCTAAAACCTGAAAATGACTCAGGTTTCTACCACCTCCAGCAATTCAGGACTCACAAGATCAAAGAATGCCAAAACAAATTCAACTATCCAACCATCAGGCCAAGACTTTTGGATATAGAAAAACCCTCCAAACTAGACTCTACCTCAGACAAAGAAACATAGCTGCAATCCTTCGACCTTCTTCTTCATAAAATAAATGAGGATAAACTTGTATTACCTCCAATTGATGAACAATATACAGATTTTTGTGAGCCTTAAACATATTTTGAAAATAATTTAAAGCTTCTTTTTCTAAATCCTATTGTCTTGAGACTAATGTTCCATCCCCCTTTCTAACATCCCAAATGGAGTTGACCTGTCTTCTGAAATTGGAAAAAGAGTGAAAAAAATTGTATTCTCATCACCACATGCAAGCCAAGTAGCTCTAGTCTTTTGGCACAAAGTCTTCTTTTCCTACTTCAGCAACACCAATTTCCTAGCCTCTTTTTCCACCACCAAAACCCTCTCTTCATCCAACTCAAAACATCCAGGATTTAATGAATATAGACCCTCCAAATCCACTTCGAATTGAACTAACTCCTATTTAGATTTGAGTGTCATATTTGGTTCCCATGAAATAAACAAAGACTTAAATTGTTTTAATTTGAACACCAACGAATCCATTGAGGATGATCCCTACTTGAAAATTGTGCCAATTAGATCGAACTAAATTCAAAAAATAAGGATCACATAATGAAACTGAGTTTAGTTTAAATGGATACTTTACCTTTTCATGCTGTCAATTTGGAAAACCACATGCATGTGATCATAAATTTTTACATTCAACACCCACGATAGAAATCTTAAATCAAAAGAAGCCAAACTTTCATCGATTAAAAAATGATCCAAACGTTCATCAACACTATAGTGAACCACTCTTTGATTCCTCCATGTAAGAAAGAAATCAACTAGCTCTAGATCGATAATTCTCACATCATGAATCAACTACTTGAAAAAATATGCCAATGGATCTAGCGTGATAGAGGTACCCCAATTTTCCCTTGTAGACCGAGTAAGGTTTAAGTCACCTCCTAGAATTTCATCTTCAATCAAACTATCCCAAAATAGACGCCTATTCTAGTAAGGCCCATAACAATTTACCAACCTCAGATTCTTATTGACATCCTTTATAAATCCTTCCGAGAGAATTCCTACAAGGGTCAGATAAGCATCAAATTTATCTTTATTAGGGTTCCATGCTGAAAGCAAGACTCCCAACAACCCACTAGAATCCACCACACATATCTTCCACCGACTTAATAATTTATAAAACACCTCTCTTGATTTATTACCACACACCATATTTTCTTCAACAAAGAACACATTAGGTTTCACCAATTCTAATGATCTCTTAAGGGATAGAAATTTGGGAACACCCCCAACTCCCCTGACATTCAGAGAGAGAAAAATCATTTTCTACCTCGAGTTAGGTCTTTATGTGCTCTAATCTCCCTTGGACCTTCAAAAACATGCCTTAATGAAACATGAGATGTGTCAGCCCCCACCACCTGCTTCTTCACACTTCTAGTGCTCATGGGAGAAAAATACTTGTCTAAAACTCCAAATACAACCCCTTTCTTGACCAAGATCCCATTTTTAGAAACCTTGACTCCTTTCCCATCTTCCACATCACTAGACTTATCCTTTTGGTTATGGGAAAACAACTCCCTTTCCGAAAAAACCTCAAGAGGACATCGCTTCAAAACATCTTTGTAAGAGGGTAAAAATGAGGGTGAGGTTTCCTCAACCACCAAATATACCTTATCCACAACACAAATTTATTCACACCCCACAAGCCAAGGATCCGAGCCCTTACTGAATGACCCAAGTTTATCCCATACTACTTTTAATCCGAGTTCACCCAGCTAAAAATATTCAACCACAGAGGCAAGACCACTTATACCTCGAGAAGACTCATGAGTCCTAATAGAAAAGTATTCTTCCATACCATACCCAGAGGATCACTCCTTACTCACAAAATAATGAACCTCCACATTTAGATCTCCAAAAATATTCATCTCCAATGAAACAACAAAGAAAATTCATTGCTAGTGTAACTCGGAAAAACATTCTACGACATTTTTTATTCTTTGAAATTAAGAGAAAAAAAAAAAGTATGGGAAAACTTCTTAAGTTACCAAGTAAAGTATAGCTTTCGAGACAAATACTGGAACTCCCCCTCCAAATGAGGAAGTATCCCTTTCGGTGACACCCTCAAATCCTCTAGAACCTTAGACGAGTCACCTTCAGAAGAAGCCCTTTCTTCAAACACCTCTGAATCCACAACATATTGTTGTTTCGGCCTTCCAACACAATATTTTTTCAAATGCCCCACTTCCTTACAACCCAAATAGTGGAAAGGGATCCCCCAATAGTCCAATATTTGGATATACATGTGCCCTCTTCATTCAATTTCCATATCCGCCGAAAGCCCCTTGTGAATATCCATCTCAACCGAGATTTTCCCCACCTCACTATCCGTACCATTTAAAACCTCCAAATCCACATGAAGAACCCAAAATGGTCCTTCTCCAGATTGAAAAGGTGACATCACCTTTTCAACATCAAATAGATTGTTACATTATTTTTTTTGGTAATAAGTTAAATTGTAGGTAGTATTTGGTTTCATGTATAAATTTAAAAATAAATGATAAGGGATATTGGTTGTTTTAGGCATATTATTTTGAAAAATATGAAATTGTCAATATTTAAGTTGAATCCCTATTTTGGTTTTGGTGTGGAACCTTAAATTGCTTTTTAATAGTGTAAAACCTAAGATTGCTTGTAATTGTGTAAGAGGTAGTCTTCCCACACATAGTTGCTTTTGCAATCTATCCTATATGTGTCATCTTTGGATGAGTCTCAACTCCTTGTTGAGAAAAAATCGAATTACACATCTCCTTCATACTCAAGAGAACACCATTGAAATTTTTTAACCATAAGAATTTGTTTACTTTCAATTACTTTTTTTTTTTGTATATCAGAAGTAATTTTATTTCATTTGAACAAAATTACATTTTGTTGAAATACATGTATCCATATATTTTTCTAGGACAACCGAGTTCCCATCACAAAGAAAAAAGGAAAACTATAGGTATACATAAAAAGTTGCATCTCCCCTTAAAAAAANGTAATTTTATTTCATTTGAACAAAATTACATTTTGTTGAAATACATGTATCCATATATTTTTCTAGGACAACCGAGTTCCCATCACAAAGAAAAAAGGAAAACTATAGGTATACATAAAAAGTTGCATCTCCCCTTAAAAAAATTTTTTTTTTTTAGAGTTTTACAGATTAGAACCTTTACATAAATAAAATTATACAACACTTTAAACAAATCTTAAATAAAAAATGTCCTCTAGCAGAAAACCTGAATTATATATGACTAGTTGTATTGAAAAAAAAAAACTATAGTGAAGCTTCCATTAGTTGTTCACTTTTGATTGCTTTATATATATAAAGTTGATATGTGTTTTCTCTTAAGAGATCACAAGTTCAAATCTAGAGGGGGGTAGGGTATGTATACCTCATAGAATTTACTAGTCAAATCATTGGGCGGAGGAGGGTCCCTTGTCCCAAAAACAAGGGGGTCTCATACACCAATTTGGTGTAGCTTGGTCGTGACTTTAAAAATATATTATTATTATTATTATTATTATTATTATTATTATTATTATTATTATATATAAAGTTGATATTAAAATATTTTATTTAAGGTGAACATTGAAATATTTTATATTTGACTTTCAATTGTTATATATGTGTGTGTGTGTGTGTGTGTGTGTGTGTGTGTTATTTAAGGTGAACATTAAAATATTTTATTTATAATACACATTGTAATATTTTCTTTAATGTCACATGTCAAGTCCATCTTAAGAAATAAAGTATTTACACATCTTCATATTGAATATAGAAAGCATCTATAGATTAAATTACAAGATTTTTTTTACTTTCAATATATGTGTGGCTGTGTTAGAAATGTACCCATAACCTAAGTTACATTAAGAAGGGTTGTCCCCGCAGATTGTTAACTAGAAGCATAGATAATGAATTGTCTTTGTCAAAATATAATTTATAAAGTAAAATAAAATAAAAGGGTTATTGTTTATGCTATAGTAAAAACAATTAGGATACAACTTTGTAATAATAATAATAATAATAAAAACATTTAGCATAAAACTTTGTAAAAACACTAAAAAATGTAAATTGTTCAATGTGTAGTAAAGCTTGGTAAATAAATAAGTGAAATCTTCAATGGGAGGCTTAGCATATTCTCTAAGAAATGTAAATAAGTGAAATATTCAATGGGATGTTAACATATGATATTAGCATATGCAGTAAGCAATGTGAAATGTTTGCAGACAACAATGGACAGGAATCAAGGTGAAGTGTTTTCACTTCTCCACAAACATAGAAAACACCGAGTCTAATAGTCCTCTATGTCATCAATAATAGAATATTGTTATGAATATGCATATACTAAAGCTTGTCAAATCCATATTTAATGTTGTGCATATATTAAATCTTGTCATATTTGAAAATATGATTTCATATAAAATTGTTGAGTCATGAATTGTAAATATTACACCTTGTCATGTCCCTATTTAATATTGTGATATACTAAATCTTGTCCTATTTATGCTTGCATATGAAAATGTTAAGTCATATATGTATTTTATTACTTATGGGTTTCTACAAAATTTATTAGTGACACACAACACCCTTCAAAATAAAACATGGTCTACATTTGGACCACAACAAAACTATTAAAATAAAATAATATGACTAATATTGAAATAAATATAAACAAAGAAAAAATATATTATGACATTAGAAGCGATATACTTCAAAAAAATCCACAATTTTAACAAAATCATCGAGAGAAATGAATTTTCTTCTCGTTAAGAAAAGTAATGTGAATGTAATGGGTCCCATAATTAAGTGTTTGTTTGCTTGGTTTTACATTGAAATGCATGATAAGTTACAATTAGCACAACCCTAGTGGTTGTGTAAAATAAGTAGAAGAATAAAATATATAATTGATTAAAAATGTTTACCCTTAGTCATTGTGTAATAAGAGTAGAAGAATACAGTATATAAAGTAAATAAAGATATTATGATATTAAAATATCTCGTTAAACCTAAACTAGAGAGATAAAACACAAGGCAATGAACGAGCAATATCGAGGAGCGAGGAGTTCCTTTATCGCTTGAAATCTATTAAACTTAGTGTTGTTGTGCGGGGGATATGCCTCTGTGGAGGTGCGGAAGCTATACATGTGTTGGTATGCGTAGAGGCATAATTTCCACACATATGAATCTTCCACTTGATAACTATTAGACTAAGTGTTTTTGTGGGGGGGATACACCTGTGTGGAGGTGTGAAATCTTTACATGCATTGTTATGCATAGAAGTATAGCTTAAGTAGCTCCACAAGAGTGTATGCCCCACACAACAACACTTAATTTAATAGTTATCAATGCTATCAATGCATAACAATATTCTATTATTGATGACATTCATAGCTATTTGAATTAGGTAGTTGCAATATTGTATGGAATCAAATCATTCCCCACAACCAATCCTCTTTGGAGGTTTGTGGATCTAGAAATACTAGAGGTAGATGCACTTGTTTGTCAAGATACATTGCTTCCATTGTTGAAGGCTTGCTACATATGCATATAAGAAGCTACTTCATTGAAAAATGGTAAAGGCTTTGAACTTAAAACAATCAAGTCCATAACCATATATTATGATCATGTTCAGAATTAAAAGAATACTTATGCAAGACATTGGATAAGCTGTAATATAAATAAGATAAAAGATAACATGTATTTAAAGAAACTTAAGTGTCATTTAAATTGTGAGTAATGAAGCACATATGAGTTAACAATATTGACAAGTCGATAAAAGATAATATATATAAATAAACTTAAATGTTTGTTAAATTGATAGAGTGTTTTATAGAGTATTTACAATATTATATCAAATTTACCCAAGATAGCATAGAGTTGAAAAGATCACTTGTGAGAATCATAGTCAATGGCTACATTTGCATAGAACATGATGTTTCATTGAAAAATGATAGAGTGAATATAGGTTTGTGAATTCTATGTAATAACAAAGTTATGGAAAATCAACAACAACTTATGCGAAAACAATACTTTGCCAAGGTTAAAAAATACACAATTGTTTCTCCAATAATCTTTGCAAATGCCAAAACATTTCTTGGCAAAGTTCAAAAAATATACAACCGTCTTTTAAATAGGATGTGTAAAAATTGAAGGTGTTTTTCCAAATTGGCTAGGATTGAGGCTCCCGTAGACCATAAAATAGAAGAAAGAGCTAGAACAAATGATGTAGGAGAATTGCCAACAAAGAAAGCGTAAAAGTGAAGGACAGTTGGATATGCACCTGTGCACGTTTTGAGGATGTTTTGAATTTGAAAGGATGAAGCATTAATGTAATATCTAGAAAAGATATTTTTTCTTTTAAGGTTTGAAGATTGTAACGCAGATCTTGAGCGGTTGCTCTCATCTGTTGATCAGGGGATCAAATTTTGCTCAAAAATTCAAAGTTCTCATAATCGCTTCAAACCAGACGAGAGTGTAGGCCTCGTCATTACGAACCCAACACAACTCATTTTGTCTCAAACGGACGTCGGGAGCGAGCGATATAGCGATCTGTTCGTCAAGTCAAATAGGCAAAAATTTTGGTGCTGACTGTACAGTCCGTACAGGCTAACGTGGAAGGGACGTACAGACCATACGATGATGTGGCAACTGATGACGTGGAAGAATCCAGTTGGATGTTGAAGGCGAATGATGTGTTGACATGTGGTGTTTTGTTGGTCAATGATTGGGTGCCACATCGCCCAATCATGGGCTGCCACGTGGCACCCCGGAATTGGTTGGTTGTATGTGAATAAAATGTATTGGAGTTCGTGGGGTTCAACCCCCGGACCTCCCCCCGACGTAACGTTTAACAATGGCTGCCATACCAACGAGCCATTGATTGGTTCTTATTTATTATATGGTTTCAACAATATTTGAGTTTGATCGTTGTATAAAATGGAAAGGGGGGTCAAGCCGGGGCTTAGCCCCGACCCGTGGTTTCATTACATTACATATAACCGTGGTATAATATATATGGCGCGGAGTTTTAATACTAAGTCATGGTTTGGTTATATAATATATAACCATTGTTTATATATATATGGGAGTTGCATTGCAACGGGCCCAGCCCGTGGTCACATATCTATTGCATATGACCCTTATGCTATACGGAAGTTTGCGCATGAGAATTTTGAACGGTTGGCACATTTTTGACCGTTAACCCCTTTTTGCCAAATGAGCGATCGTATGACCCATATGCCCAGGTGCCTAGGTGGTTAGGGGCTGGCGCGCCCTTAACCGTCCTACGGTTTGCACCGTTGGCGTGGTTGCGCCCAGTGATGGGTTTTCACGCTTAAATTTGTGTGTGAGCCAGGTTCAAACAACAAGGGTGCAATTTGTAGATGCAGAGACAACAAGCTTGAAGGGGAATACTTCCAGGAGGCCTAACTTCTTCGTTTTTCGACCGATTGAGGTGTCGAAAGAGCCCAGACAGGGGTTTCTGGACGCTCTGAAGCCATTGGAGCAGTCAGTTTGTCAGTTTGAGTATTGTAAGACATGTTTTTTGAGAACTTTGAGAAATTAATAATAATGATCCATTGGAAGCTGGACCAGGAGATGTAGACCAAGAGAGGGGTGAACTCCTTTATCAAATTGTTGTGTTTATGTGCTTATGTTCATTGATTATGCTACTGTCTATGAGTATTTTACATAAGTAATCCTTTAATCTATGTGTTGCAAACTGATCCTTTTCCTTAAACACATAACATTAACATTGCAAATAATTTCAAGTATTTCAAGTCTTCTTCATTTTTAGATCAAGTTGGTATCATAGCACTGGTTTTTGAAGACATGATTCTTTGCAAGTTTTGTTTCTGATGCTCACAAGGTTGAAACTCACAAGAGGAGAAGGTCAACTTGTGGAGCCAAGTTCTCATCCGACAAGGAGGAAGCATATTCATTCACCGCATGTTTGAGGGAGACATTCACCATGCATGGCTCATGCAGAAAGTCATGAACGAGTTCCTACCGAAGATGAAGATCTCAGAAAGGATGTTATGGAGATGAGAGAGATGATGAAGATATTGATGGAAAGGAACATATTTTCGCAGGGTGAAGGCTCCAACCCTACAATGCATAAGGGAGACGGTGGTGACAAAACTCCGGACGGAAATGGAGGGAATGGTGCTTCTCCACCACCCTCTCCTCCATCATCATCTTCTTCTTCTTCTACCAGTTCGAAACATCTTCCGAATTCTCCAAAGGGGCATGGTAAAACTCCTTCATTAAAGCTTGATATAAATTTTGAATTGCCAATATACAATGGAGAAGTTAATGATGAGAAGTTAGATAATTGGATACGTCAAATTGAAGTATATTGTAGAATACAGAAAATTCAAAATGATGAAACCAAAATTCAGCTTGCTTCGTTAAGATTGGACAGTGTAGCACTTATATGTTGGGAATCCAAGACTCAGGAGGAAATGAAAAAGCATGGTAAAATTTTGCTTTCTTGGAATGATTTCATTATAGAAATTAAAAAACAATTTTATCCATTGGCATATAAACAAAAGGCAACTATGGAATGGAAGAATTTTAGATAAGCTAAAGGACAGAATGTACAAATATTTACTGAGGAATTTAGGAGAAGAGCTTTGGTTTTGGGAGTTGATTTGTCTTCTCAGGAAACATTGCTCAAATATATTGGTGCTTTACATAGTTATTTGAGACAAACTATACTCATGTTTAATCCTTCGAATCTAGATGAAGTTTGTGTACATGCTACTTATTTGGAAGCAAGGGGAAGGAACGATACTCATGAGGGTAACAAGAAGACATTCAGCCATGGAGACAAGGGAAAGAAGAGGTTCAAAGGCAATGGTAGGAAGAATGTTGTTGTGAAGAAAGAGGGAGAAAAGTTGACATGTAAACATTGTTCAAAGGATGGCCATGATGAAGACCATTGTTGGAAGCTTCATCCTGAAAGAAGACCCAAAAAGTTTGGCAACAATAACAAAGGGAAGTCAAAGACTGTTGCGACTGTTCAACAGGACTTAGGTTCGGATTCGAGTGATGAAATGAAGATCACAGCCATGGGTTACCAAGGTAATGGTTCTGTTGCAAGTACTAGCTCTTCAAGTAATGCTAATGTCAATGTAAATCAACAAGAGAAAATGAGAATTGAAATTTTTCATATAAGGGTTGTTTCAAAACATACTAAGATAGATACGTTATTTGATTTTGGATCACAAGCAAACCTTATTTCTGAAGAGATTGTTAAGAAACTTAAGTTGGAAACAAGTCCACATCCTAAGCCATACCCTCTTGGTTGGATATGTGATAATGCTAAGTTACAAGTAACCAAGAAGTGTAAACTTAGGTTTGCTATAACTGCAAATTT